>PVJC01011319.1:0-41829 GCA_004026665.1 Murina feae | reverse complement strand
TAAAGGAGTACATCACTACCAAACCAGGATTATTTGAAATGCTGAAGGGCATTCTTTAAGAAGAAGAGGAAGAAGAAAAAGGTAAATATAAAAAGTATGAACAACAAAGTGACAACAAATACATATCTATCAACAAGTGAATATAACAAGTCAATAGAAATATCTGATGAACAGAATAAACTGGTGAATAGAATATAAGGCAGGGCATAGAAAGGGAATGGACTGATATTTCTCAGGGGGAAGGGGACATGAGGGGTATGGGAAGAGACTGGACAAAAATCTTACATCTATGGATGAAGACAGTTGGGGGGTAAGGGCGTGGGGCAAGGGGGGAACCAGGTGGAGGGGAACTATGGGGGTTAAAAAAAAAAAGAACATCTGTAATAATCTGAACAATAAAGAATATTAAAATTAAAAAAAAAAGAAACAGTTCATAAACAACTCGGCTAACATTTACGATGCCAGGTTCAGGAGATAATATTCCACAGTGATTCAGAGCACAGGCAGAAGTAGGCTTGAACCCCAGCCCAGTCTCTTTCTACCTCTCTCAGCCTTTTCTTCACCAGTAAAATGGGGAATGGCAATACCCATGACACAAGATTCATGGGAGGATGGGAGTGTGGCTGTGGGTAATCAAATATCCTAAAACAGGGCTTCTGCTCCCTTCCATCAGGCCTGAGAAACCATGTCTGGAAGAGCTCTTGAGTGATGGGTGGAATTTGAACAGGAAGGGAAAAGAACGTTTATTAGAAAAAAGAGACTAGTTGAAGTGTAGACTTACAGGCAAAAATGAACCAAGTGCTTGAGGAACAGTGAAAGGAGACTGGTGTAACTTGAATGCTGGGCTCTTTTTAGATGTAGGAAATCGTATCAGATGGTAGCTGAGGAAAGTCCTGCCAGGGCAGACCACAGTGCATTACTGTAGGATGGGTCAGGGAGGAATGAGGAGCACTCATTGGTGAGCAGCAGGCAATGGAGATTGGATTGGGCAAGGGGTGGACTCAAGTGAGGTGTAATGTAATCAAGCTTTGCCTGGGACTCCAGAGATCTATCCTCCACAGAGAATATCTGCCATCTCTCGCCACAATGGGGTAAGGGGAGCTCTCTCAACACAGTGAAAAAGAAGAGAACAAACTCTGAGCAGATGTGGGAGACGTTTTTGGCTGTTTACCCAACTTACACTTATTTCCTCCCTTTTGATTTCATTCACCCTTCTCAGAATGGCCTTGACAAGGGATTGGCTTAAGCACAAGCATATGACACAATTCTAGCCAATCAGAAGTTATGGGAAATCAGCTAAGAGCTCCTGGAAGAGTTTACCTTATTCTTTAAAAGGATTATAAGACAGCCATTTCCTCCTCTATAGCTGGATATTATCAGGTAGGACCTGCTTCCATTCTTTTTCAACCATGACGGGAAGGCAAAAGAAACCATAGACAAGATCATCTGAAGCCCCAGTGTTCTTTGAACCTCTGGATTAACCAGCTCAAAAAACAGCCTACTTAAAGACTCCTCAAAATGTGGAGTAATAAGCCTCCTGTACTTTAAGTCCTACAGTGAGGTCTGAGACCACCAGAAGCACAGCACCTGAGATCTTATCAGAAATGCAGAATCTCAGAAAGAAAGAAGAAAGAAAGAGAGAGAGAGAGAGAGAGAGAGAGAGAGAGAGAGAGAGAGAGGAAGAAAGAAAGAAGGAAAGAAGGAAAGAAGGAAAGAAGGAAAGAAGGAAAGAAGGAAAGAAAGAAAGAAAGAAAGAAAGAAAGAAAGAAAGAAAGAAAGAAAGAAAGAAAGAAAGAAAGAAAGAAAGGCAGAACCTCATCCTGGCTGTAGTCCTGATACACCAAAGTTGTGGGTCCCATCTCCGGTTAGGACACATATAAGAATCAACCAATGGCTCTGGTCAGTTTTGCTGAGTAGACACAGAATCGGCCCATGGACTAAAGGGTCCCAGGTTCAATTCTGATCAAGGGCACGTACCTCAGCTGCAGGCTCCATCCTGGCCCTGGTTGGGAAGCATGCGGGAGGCAGCCAATCGATGTGTTGCTCTCACATCAATGTTTCTCTCTGTGTGTCTCTCCCACTCCCTTCCACTCTCTAAAAATCAATGGAAAAATATTTCCAGTGATGATTAACAACAACAAAAACAACAAAAAACAATCAACCGATGAATGCATAAATTAGTGGAACAAAAAATTGATATCTATCCCTAGCCAGTTTGGCTCAGTGGATAGAGCGTCGGCCTGTGAACTGAAAGGTCCCAGGTTCGATGCCGATCAAGAGCACGTGCCTGAGTTGTGGGCTCGATCCCCAGTGGGGGACTTGCAGGAGGCAGCCGATCCATGATTCTCTCTCATCATGAATGTTTCTATATATATATATCTCTCTCTCTCTTCCTTCCTCTCTGAAATCAATAAAAATAAATTTTAAAAAAATCGATGTCTATGCACTCTGGCCTACCATTGGGCCGCCTGCACTATGACATGGTACATTTCCATAGCGAGTAAGCCAGTTTGAATCAGTTCTGCTAGTTGGAGCTGAAAGATCTGTACTTAATTCATATTCACTACCATGAATTCTCTCAAATTCACTTTCCTGAGCTCCAGACCTACCCACATTTCCCAGTCTTCCTGGCTTTCCTACCACTCATTTACTAAAGAAAGAAGAATCAGGTGCATGCTTTTATGCCAAGTTCTGTTTTAGACACTACAGATAGAGCAACTGATGAAACACAGCTGCTATCATTATGGACCAGTCAAGAAGCAGACAATGAATGAAACTATTTTCTGAATGAATAAAATAAAGAGTAGGAACTCAATCCGTGTGGGCTGAAAGAGTTATCTCTGTCTATAGAACATCACAGCTGAGTCTGGTTCAACAAACAGCCCTGGGAACTGAGGAGCAGACCCTCTTCTTGCAGCCCTAGAAATCTAAAAAGGAAAATGCAACCAGGCCTGTCCTCTGGAGCTCAGAGTTCAGAGTGAACCGTGCAGGTACTGAGTGCTAATTCTGCCAGGCCCGTGAAGTGCTCCACGGACCCTCATTTAGTCCTCACCACTCCAGGAGATTGCCAAGGACAGACGGATGGCTCCGGACACAGGCCTGAGACCAGGGAGCCTGCATAGTGAGAAAGCTCTGGCGAGCTCTGACCCTTGGGTTTAGGCCTGCTCCATGTGACCTTGTGCAAGTTCCCGTCTCCCTCTTCCTGCTGTGCTCTAGAGCCTGGGTGGTGTCTGGCTCGGGGGTCCCCATCCCCCCGGAGGGGCCGCCTGGGTGTGCGGGAGGTCACTGAGGTCAGCAGGGAGGGGGCTGGTGAAGTCAGTAGAGTGACCAGTGGGGAAGTGACCGCGGGGGAGGGACAACCATGGACACTCCCGTGGACACAACCATGGACATTCCCCACGCGGCCCTCTGCTCCCACGCCCTTCAGCGCCGCCGCCAGGACGGGCCTCCTCCTGGGCTCCAGGAGGGCACCCCTTTTCCCCATGGGGCGCCCCCACGCCGCTGCCCCAAGCTGAAAGGCGACCAGTCTTCTGCGGGTCACTCGGCTGGATTTGGCCGAGGACTCGCGTTTGGCCACTATCCTCTGCTCCGTGTCCACTCCCCCTCGCCTCGGGACCACTTGGTCTGCGCCGCCTGCATTGTCTGTGTGCCGGGCCCGCCCGCACTGCGGGGAGAGGCGGGAGCCGCCCACGCCGCGCCCGCCGCTCCGCGTCGCCGTCTCCCTGGGACGCGCGGGGCTGCACGCCGCGCGGGAGCCGGGCGGGCGGGCGACCATGGCGCGGTGCGCCGGGAGGTAACCGGCCGGCCGCCGGGAGCGCAGGGCGGCCATGGCCCGGCGGCGCCGCCGCGCCTGCATCGCGCTGTTCCTGGTGCTGCTCTTCGCCTTCGGCACCCTCATGGGCCTGCGCACGCTCAAGGCTCCGGACGGACTGCCGGCTCTGGGCCCGGAGCTGGCGTCCTTGCAGCGACGCCCGGAGGGGGGCCCTGCGCCCGCGCCCGCCGCCCGGGCCCCCGCCGCCCCCGCAGCGCCGCCGCCTCCACCGCCCCCGCCCCGCACCGCGGGTCCGGGTGGTCCCCCGGAACCGGCCCCCGCAGAGGCCGAGCCCGTCCCTGGGCAGAGTCTGCGGGTCTACTCGGACCTGCACGCCTTCTACTATTCGTGGTACGGGAGCCCGCAGCGCGAGGGCCACTACATTCACTGGGACCACGTCATGGTGCCGCACTGGGACCCCAAGATCTCGGCCAGCTACCCCCGCGGCCGCCACAGTCCCCCCGACGATTTGGGCTCCAGCTTCTACCCGGAGCTGGGGCCCTACAGCTCCCGGGACCCCGACGTGCTGCAGGAGCACATGACCCAGCTTAAGGAAGCCGCCATCGGTGAGCCCCTCCCCCACAGGCGTCCCGGTCCCCCAGCCTCACCCTCTTCCTTCCTCCACCGCAGCTCCACGTGGTCCAGTCACCCGGCCTTCGGCCCCACTCACTCTTCAGCCTGGCTTCATACCCCTTCCGCGAGGCACCGCTCCACTTTCTATTACTCACACGCAACCACGTCTGCCTTCTGACCCCGCTATTCAGGGCCCTTTCTTAGAGCAGACCCGCTGGGACAGCCTGTGGAAGGCGGTTGGGCCAGAGCTGTGCCAGGTACGACCTTCATGTCTGTTGGATTTCTAGGTTCGGGTAAGTGAAGCCTGGGTATCCGAAAACAGGTAATCCGCAGGAGTCTTGCGTTCCGAGTAGCACCTGGAGTGGCTGCTGCCTTCATACCAGCACCAGGGGAGAGCAACCTGCGTCTGCTGGCTGCAGGAAGGACAGCTTGTCCACATTGCATGTGGACCATGCTCTGCAGCATGGAGTCCGGAATCTTCCCTTAAAATATTCTGCTTGGAAGGAGGTCCCAGTGCCTCCTGTAGGCAGGCTGGGGTGGGAGGCTCACCTGTTTCAGACTTTGTCATTGAATTCCGCTGGATTTTACAGTCCATTTCAACTTATCCAGAAACGGTTAGTGAATGAGGGAAAACACTGAATGCCAGAGACCCTGGGGTAGGTATTCACAGATATATAACACAATGTCTATCCTCAGGATTTTACAGTCTAGAGTGGCAGACAGGCTAGACAAATGCTATTTCCCACCGGAGGAATCAGATGACCTCTCTGTTCAGGGCTCCTCTCCCTTCAGGACCTATGAGGTGCGCCTCTCTTTCTAGCATAGGACTGTGCCTGCCGGGTGCGTGTGGCATTGTCTACCCGTTTCCCTTTGTTCTACTTGCTAATATCAGCAAAAGCCAGAATCCTACCCAGGCTTTTCTCAGGCTCCTGCCAGGCCTGATGCGTCAGCTCGCCCTGACGCTGCGCTTCAGCACCGTGGGTGAGGACAGCTCCAGGACCCAGGCTCTGGAATCTGATCTGCAGGAAGTGAACCTGGCAGGAGCCTTGCTCTAAGAGTCTAAGGTTTCATTCAGAAACCATTTTTTTGCAGTTGGAGGTGGTCTGTGAGGAAACAAATCTCTGGTGTGGGGATGCTGTGTGTCTCTGAACAGCTTGTGTTGTGTTTCAGGCGTCCTAGTCCTGTCCTGGTATCCACCTGGCATGGCTGATGATAATGGGGAACCCTCTGATGACCTGGTGCCCGCCATTCTGGACACCGCCCATCAGTACAACATCCAGGTGAGTCTTCAAGAAAAGATCAAGTGTCCTCTGGCCCATTCTGTAGATTTCCCCTCTTCTGCTGATAGGGATAGTGCCTCCACCCAAGTTCTTGGCACGAGCCCAGCTATGGCAAATAAGTAGCAAAGTGTGGTGTTGGGGGTGAGGTTCTAATAAATACTGTCTATGTCACTATAGTTTTCAATTCTGAAAAAAGTTGGGAAAAATAAATATAGGAGAAATGGGAGTCTAAATACCAAAATAATAGAGTTTAAGTTGGAGACCCTGACGCTGGAGAGAGCAGGCAAAAACCCAATGGGCCCACAAACAATTCCAGCGTCAGCCTCCTCCTGGGAGGCAGTGCTGGGCCGCAGGGAGCAGAGCACACCTGTTCTCAGCAGGTAGGCTTGCTTTCCAGAGGAATGAGGGAGCTGAGCTAAGCATATCCAGTTATTTTCCCCAAGTGGACCAATTAAATAAGTCATTCTCCTCTCCTGTGGCAGAACAATGAAGAGCCTCACTCCTATTCCTGAGCCCATCACCAACATGCATAATAGGTCATAGCGCATTTCCCATTCAGTATAATTCTTCCCACAGTTTTAGGTATCTAATGCCAATCACTTGAACTGGCAAATCAGTTGAAACCTATTAGCCATCCTGCCACATCTCAACAGAATGACTCTCCCCCCCCCCCCAAAATAATGCCAGATGTGGGAGGTGGGCAAACTTCTTGCCGCTCTTTCTTGGTCCTGAGAGCAGTGGCTGTTTTATGTCTATAGTGCCCACCATTGCTGGGCCCTCTCCTGAACTCAGCCTCTCCTCTAGGCCATCGTTGGAGCATCAGCCTTATAGGTTGTGACCCCTGGACAGATACTCACGTGACCAGTATCTCCTATCTGTGGCAGGTGGCCTTCCACATCCAACCCTACAAGGGCCGGGATGACATCACACTGCATGACAACATCAAGTACATCATTGACACGTAAGGCTGCTCTGGGGCATGGGCTTTGGTGGGGATCAAAACAGGAGTAAGGTTTGGAGAGGCAGGTCAAGAGACACAGGCAGAATGCCTGTGTCCCCAGCAGTTACTTGTTTGTTTTTTTAAAAATATATTTTATTGATTTTTTACAGAAAGGAAGGGAAAGGGATAAAGAGAAACATCGATGAGAGAGAAACATCGATCAGCTGCCTCCTGCACACCCCACTGTTGTGTGCCCGCAACAAACCGACACTCCGTCCACTGAGCCAAACTGGTTAGGGCCTCAGCAGTTACTTTACAGTAAGGGAGCTTTGGGCTTTAGAATCAGCAACCTAGGTTTGAATTTTGATTCTGCAGCCTCCAATCTGTAACAAAGGTGAGCCTCTTTTTTTTTTTAAAAAAAGGTATTAATTTCAGAGAGGGAGAGGGAGAGATAGAAACATCAATGAGAATCATCAATTGGCTGCCTCCTGTATGCCCCACACTGGGGATTGAGCCTGCAACCTGGGCATGTGCCCTGATTGGGTATCGAACCATGACCTCCTGCTCCATAGGTCAATGCTCAACCACTGAGCCACATGGCAAGCCTCTTAATTGGTGGGTCTTGTGAGAGTTACATGCATTAATATATGTGAAAATGGCTTGTGCAGTGCTTGCACATCATTCATTCATTCAAAAATATTTGAGTGTGCCTTTAGTTCTCTAGGCACTGTCCTAAGCCCATTGTATGGTAGTAGGTAGGACTAGCAAAGTTTACATTCTAGTGTATATTGGGGGTGCAGTGGAACAGAGTAAGTTATACACACAAAAATCAAATAGTGGCCCTAACCGGTTTGGCTCAGTGGATAAAGCGTTGGCCTATGGACTCAAGGGTCCCGGGTTCGATTCCGGGCATGTACCTTGCTTGTGGGCACATCCCCAGTGGGGAGTGTGCAGGAGGCAGCTGATCAATGTTTCTCTCTCATTGATGTTTCTGGCTCTCTGTCCCTCTCTCTTCCGCTCTGTGAAAAATCAATAAAATATATTTTTAAAAACATCAAATAAGCGATCCATACTATGGAAAAGTAATAATAAAGGATAAAGCAGGGTGTTGTTTGCTGGGGTGTGTCCAAAAAATATTTTAGAATGGGTGGTCAAGTGAGCTGAGGAGATGACATATGAGTTGACACCTAAATGAAGAGGCAACTCTGCAAAGATCCGGGACAGACAGAAGTTCCAGGCAGAGGGCTGTCAGATCCAAAGGTCATAGTTTGGGACAAGTTTACTGCTAGAAAGGCCAGTGTTGCCAGGAGTATAGGGATAGATGGGATAATAGCAGGAATGGAAGTGGGCAGGGCCAGATCAAGTAGGTGGGGCCTTGCGGGTTTTGGAGCAATCAGATCTGATTCAGACTTTTAAAAAAAGAATGGAGTATAAGGAGGTAGAATTGGGATCCTGCAGTCCAGATGAAAGGTGATGTGGCTTGGCCTAGGGCAGGAAGGTGACGCTTGACTAAAGGAATGACAAGGCTGGGGAGAGGAGGGAGGGAACTAGTTCTTGCTTAGAGGCATGACAATCCAATTATGGCAACTGGCTGGATCCAAAATTGTGCTTGGGCATCAGGAAAGCTCTCATCCATGGCTGGTGACAGAGCAGTGCTGGCTCCTGCCACCCTAGGCTGCCACTCAGGTGCTTCTTCCTCTGCTCCTCAGGTATGGCTCCCATGGTGCGTTTTACCGCTATAAGAACAGCATGGGAAAGAGCCTCCCACTCTTTTATATCTACGACTCATACCTGACAACCCCTGAGGCCTGGGCCCGTCTCCTGACACCAAATGGGCTGCACTCAATCCGCAATACCCCCTATGATGGGGTCTTCATAGCGCTGCTGGTGGAGGAGGGCCACACCCATGACATCCTGGCCGCTGGATTTGATGGCATGTACACCTACTTTGCCTCCAATGGTTTCTCCTTCGGCTCTTCCCATCAGAACTGGAAAGCTGTGAAGAACTTTTGTGATGCCAACAATCTCATGTTCATTCCCAGTGTGGGGCCTGGGTACATTGACACTAGCATCCGGCCCTGGAATAACCACAACACGCGCAACAGGGTCAATGGCAAGTACTATGAGACAGCCCTGCAGGCAGCCCTGACTGTGAGGCCCGAGATCGTCTCCATCACCTCTTTCAATGAGTGGCACGAGGGCACCCAGATTGAGAAGGCCATTCCCAAGAAGACGCCAACCCGTCTGTACTTGGACTACCTGCCTCATCAGCCCGGCCTGTACCTGGAGCTGACTCGCCGCTGGGCAGAGCACTTCATCAAAGAGAAGGAGCAGTGGCTGATGTGAGGGGCCTGCAAACAGGGCCTGAGGTGCTGATGTCCCACCCGCACTGGAATATTCTCTCCATGTGGGGCTCAGCTGAGGGTAGAGGCATTTGCTATTTCCTTGTCAGCAGCTGGTGCCTCTGGGTAGCCCATCAAGCCTGGGCCCATGCAGCAACAGAGCCTGTGCCTCAGACAAGTGGTGCTGGGTTGCTTTGCAGTGACAGAAAACTGGGCAGTGCTGCAGAGGGAACTGTAGAGGCTGGCAGGTGACTGGATGTAGCCCAGAGAAGCTTCACATCCTCAGTGAGACACTGAAATAATCCCTCTGGCTTTGAACTCAGCAGGTTGGCGTGGTGAGGTGGTTGCCAAGCCACTGCTCTAGGAAGGGTGTGGGGTTCTGGGCTAGCATGTACCCTGCTCCCTTCTGCCACCCCAGCCTTCTCTTCAGGCCTCCTTCCCACATTGACCATCTTGTCCAAGTTAGGGAACCATACTTGAAACTTTCTAACGGAAATTCTAGGTTTAAGCTATTTCCAATAGATTCCTGAACCCAATTTTCAGGAAATAACCTCGAGCATTCACACATTAATTCAACAGACTAGCACCACTTACCTACGTGCAGGAGCAAATGACCAGGAACAGTTCATCTTCCTCAGGCCCCAGCCTCCCTCGCTTGGTATGGCCTTGGAGCTGGTGCAGAAGCACAGCTGTAGGCCTTACTTTGCAGTTTTACCCACTGCTGGGTGTTCTAAGAAAATACCTCTGTGCTCACTCCTCCACTTTCCCAGATGAACAGTTAGCTTCAGGGAGAGGACTAGGACTTCCCCTCCCTTTAGCTGCCTAAATGGAATGAGGTCCATTCACTAGAGCCATTTTCAGTGCTACTGTGATTTGTATTATTAAATGACGTCGTCTTCTCAAGTAAGCATTCCTCTTGCTCTCTTCAAGACCTCACACATTCTGGCCCTGTAGTCAGATTTGGAGACTGACATGAGGGATGACTAGTATCAGCACAGTGAAGAGGGAGTTTGCTTAAGACAATAGGAAGATAGCTAGAGGGATTATTTAACAAACCCTTGGTTCTTTACAAATTAATGTGCTAACTGCATAGACACTCAAAGCAGGCCCTGGGACACCGTTTTGACAAATTATTAGGATCTACTTGAAAATATGTACAGTGGAAACCACTCTATTGAGTTTATGGGCTCAGGAGTGAACTGGGAACTAGGATGCAAGGCAGAGGGGAGGTAGTGGCCCTACTAGGTACAAGGACTCCCAGTTGCGTTAGGTAACCGATACTAAACCCTACTGATGGACGGGGCAGGCCTGGTCACCTGCTTGTGACTTAGTTGGGGAGACGAAGGCAAGCAGGGACAGGTAAAAAGGGTTGGAAGGGGTAACACCGAGGCCTCATTTCACAAATACATAATTTGAAAAATACCAAAAGCATGGCAGTGCCCCAGGGGATGGGGACAGTAATTCTCACATCACTGATGGCAATGGGACTCAGTTCTCAAAGGCTAATTTGTATCAAGAACCCTAATAATGTTCATATACTCTGACCCAGTAATCCTACCCTAAGGAAATAATTCAAAGAAAACAAATCAAACCATTTTCATACATGTCTAATAGAGGTATTTTCTATGGAAGAATAAGTTCAAATGTCCAACAATAACTATGTTTAACACCTGGTATACATATGAATGCAGATAAAGGCTGCTGAGTGGACACTGGGTTTGAATAATGGTATAATCATAATGTATTTTATGAATAAGAAGGCACTGTCTGAAGAGATAGAGATTTATTTTCCTATGCTCTTTAATGTGGATCCCCCACCCCACCCCCTGCCAACTGAGCTGACTTCCCACATTAGTAGAAAGCGATGATCCGTGCCAGGAAATGCAGCATGCCGCACCACCAGTCCCTGGTTCAGAGGAAAGCATGTTTGGCCTGTTACTCTACAGTCTTTATGCTAACCTGGTTCCAGCTTCAGGAGCACAAAACTCAAGCCTTTGGTCACTTGAGACTTTTAAACATCAACTGGCACTTTAGCTTATTTGGACCTTAAATGACACCAACTCTCACTAGATTCCAAATGTTAATTTAAATTATATTTCAAAAATTTAAAAAAAGAGAAGAAAAGAAGCTTGTCAGAATAAGAGCATCCTAGGAATGTTCTTAAAGTCTCTATTCAGCTTTTGGCTGACATGAAATTATAGACAATAAATATAGATCCCTTCCCCAGGTGTGAAGCTAAACCAGCTTCTTCTGGGGCCTGGTTACAGTGTTCATAAAGACAAACTGCCTTCAAAGTCAGACTAGTGACGCTGTGGCCCCAGTGGCCTCTCAAGTGAGGCCTTGCCATCCACCGGTAGACAGACACATAGTGTCCAGCATCAGTCCGTGGGCCCTCCTGCCTCCCAAGTCTCAGCAGGATCCCTGAGAGGAAGCAGCCCGTACTTCCTTTGGAGGACAGCCACAGTGTTTTCCAGGGCACTGAGGAGGAAATGAGGACAGTTAAGAGTCTGACTTCTCAAAGCCCACCAGAGTCCAGTGACCAGGGAGTTCTAGCTCTCTGGTCTTACTGCACTCTGTTCATCAAACCGTTGAAAAATCCTTTCGAATCCTGAAAAAAAAAAACAAAAAAACAGGAACCACCAGCAAACTTAGTCTCACCCCACCCACCATTTCTCCAAAATAAAGGTTGTCAGGGTGAGAGTGTGACAAGCTTTATTTTGTCAAGGCCATTTTTGCATTCCCAACCTCCCTCAAATTCTATCCCCATAGCATAGGAGAGAGACTCACCAGCCAGCACGAATGATATCAAACTTTCCAGGCACAGACAAGTCAACCACAGTTGAGCCGAGGCGACACTTGGGGCTCTTGCCATCCCCAATTGGCCCCCCATCGATTACCAATGACAGCTGAGGCCAGAGGTCCTGGAACTCCTAAGAAAAGGGAGAGGAAGATCATGGACACCTAACCCCATGCAACGTTACCACACTGCAGGCAGAGTTCACAAGACAAAGACTACACAATCCCAAACCAGGAGGCACATTCCTGTAAGAGGGGAAGGAACCTCAGTTAATTAAGATCAGCTATGCTGAAGACACTGCATTAGTACTAGGACACAACATCCTATGAGGTTTGAGCCCCTGCCAGCACGCCAAGTAACATCTATCTAGAACTCAGAGAGTTATCTTGCTGTGCAAGGAAGAAATTCCACACATCGTTTCTGTTGGGGAGCTGTAAGTACAATGACTGCAGTCTGAGGGAGAAGCCCAAAGGGATGGGCTCTACCCTGGACTTTCCTCCAAATCTCGGTATGACCACATTCAAATTACTTTATCTAGTGCTGTAAATTAAGGGAGCTGGACAGGTGTTCCCTAAGGTCCCTCCACACTAGCACTCCCATCCTGGATCTCCGGGTAACTGTGGGTCATGGTACGGAAACGGGGTGGACTCTGTAAGTGCATGCCACCAACACTCATCCTTGGGCTACAGGAAGGGTACTCCCTTCTTAGCTACGGCATTGCCCACCCCCCCCTCATCCCTACCCTCACCCCTTATAAAGACACCAGTGAGAGATGGGCCTGGGAATTTGGAATGGGGTAATACCAGTTGGATAGGTCAACTGTTTGCTGAGCAGGTGGGAATACCCGCTGCCATCCCCTTCCTCACCGCCTTGGACACCAGGACCAAGTAAAAGCCTGCAGTCTGGGAATAAGAAGGGATGCTGAGCTCTCACTTTCCCAGGCTCCTGAACCCACTCTCTAGGTCTGGGCATGAAAAGCCACATCCCTTTACTATGTTCTGCATTTAAGTTCAGTATGAAGAAAACAGTGTGCTAAGTTGATTTCTGTGTCCTCATTTGTTCCAAGCTGTGCAGCCAACACAGGATTAGGATGATCCTTTGACCTGGTTTATGGCAGAAGAGAACATGGTCAGGAATCCCTGGGACAAGTGACTTAACTTTTTGGAGCCTTAACTTTCTTTATAGCACTGTTGTAAAGACTTACTCGCCTTATTCCCCAATAACTTCCATCCCCTACAACAAGGGGAAAAATGATTATACTCATCATAATGTTTCTTTTTAAAAAGACTAGAGGCCTGGTGCATGAAATTCATGCATGGGTAGGGTCCCTAGGCCTGGCTGGCAACCAGGGCCGGCTAGGTCCTTCCTTTGGTCTGCACCGCCCCCTGGTGGTTAGTATGCACTCAAATTCCTGGTTGGTCAAACTCCGGAGGGGACAATTTGCATATTAGCCCTTTCTTATATAGGACAGAAAGAAAACATCCACCCCGTCCCCTCACTTCTCAAGCTTTGTAATAAAACCTTTCCAAGATTCTTTAGCGTGGATTTCCCCCAACTCAACCCCTGCCAACTGGGCAGACTTCCCATCATTAGACTCTCCTGTCGGGCAATTCCAGCAAACCACCGCCAGCCCCACTGGCTCAGAGAAAACTGTGTTAGGCCTGGTGACACTTGGGGACGGGAGGACAACTCTGTAACTCTCACCTCCACATTCAGAGAACTGGGCTGGGAGCTGAGGTTGGCACTGGTGAGAGCAAGTGGTTCCCCGAACATGTGGGCCAAGTCCTGCATGAAGGCGTGGTCAGGAATCCGGATGCCCACGAGCTACGAAGCCAGGGGAAAGGGGACCGTGAGAGAGGGCGGAAGGAGAAGGAATGGGCTGACGGGTCCAGCCTGGACCCTCGCGAAAGCAGGATGGCAGGGAGACTCACGGGAGTGAAGGGGTTCAGGTCCTTGTTGAGCGCCTCCGAGCGTTCCATCACCAGGGTCACCGGTCCTGGGAACAGGTCTGCGAGGAGCCCCTCGGGTGCTCTCACATGGCAGTACCTGGGGAACAAAGGGGGCACCGCTCTAGCCAAGAAGGAAGGGCCCCCGCTGGTCCAGGCCCAGACTTCAGGCAGATCCGGAAAAGGGGAGCCGTCTGTCTCCCCTCTCCACCTAGGAGCCTGAGCAGACGGCCGGGCTCCGGAGAAGCACCCGAGCTTGGGGCCCACGCGCCTCTGGTCTCCGGAACCACAACAGCTGCGCGGCTATCCCGGAGCTCCGTGTTGTATTTCCTCTTCAAAGCCCTCCCTGCTAAATGAAGCTACTGTTTCCCTGCTTTATCCGTGCGAGTTCCCCGCCCCGCCCCCACCAACCACTAAAGCGCCAGGAGGACAGGGGCCCCAGCCTCTTGCCGAGGGCCTGGCCGCCGTGAAGCGCTTGACAGCCATTTCCAGTTCCGGATTCCTGGGCGAGCGGCCAGGCCCCTCCCGCCCGCAGCGCCTCAGTCTCCCAGGCCTGGCACCGGAAGCCCCTCCCGCGGGGCCGCCCCCAGCGGGGCCGGGCCGGGCCGAGCGGGGAAGCCTTACCTGTAGACGTCGACCACGCGGCCCAGGCACACGGCCAGCGGCTTGGCCTCGCTGCGGCCCTTGAGGCGGTACACAGCGTCCAGTGCCGCCGAGCAGCTCGCCGAGCACGCCAGGCCGTACAGCGTATCGGTGGGGACGGCCACCACGGCGCCGGAGCGCAGCTCGGCCACGGCAGCCCGCAGCGCCTCGGTCCAACCGGCGCGCTCCGGGCTTGCGGCCCGCACGGCCCCGTTCCCCGGGAGCCGTAACAGCCGGGCCCCTGGCGCCGCTCGACAGGGTTCCGGAGGACGGAGGAGGCGGCCCTTGCGGGCGGAGCCCGCCGGCCCCTTACTCAATCCCACGCTGGCAGCCACCGCGGCCCTCAGTCCCCTACTCGGACGCGCCGGAGACATCCGCCCAGGCCCACTTCCGGGAGGAAGTGACGCACCCAGTCAGCTTCCGGTCCGGCAGGCTCGGCCCCACCTCCGCGCCGGGCAACTTAAAGGGACCACGACCCCCAGGAGGATTGAAGGAGACCGGTGGGGACGGGGCGGGGCGCAGCTTTGCGGAACCTTAGCGCAGCGCTGGGGAGGGGGCGGCCGAAAGGGGGGCGGTGGTCGGGCTCCGCAGGCGGAGATGGAATGGGGCCCGGGCTCAAACTGGTCACGGGGGTGAGAGGGGGCCCGTCGGGGCGGGGGGAATGGGCTCGGACCCCGCTCCAGCGCCGGCCCTGACGGCCTGTCTCGCTCTCTCGGGCAGGGAGGCTGCCGGCGTGGACCGTGGGAAGGCGGGGCTGGGGCTCGGCGGGAGGCCACCCCCGCAGCCGCCCCGGGATGAGCGCGCCCAGCAGCTGCTGGACGCGGTGGAGCAGCGGCAGCGGCAGCTCCTGGACACCATCGCCGCCTGCGAGGAGATGCTGCGGCAGCTGGGCCGCCGGCGCCCGGAGCCGGCGGGTGGCGGGGTCAGTGCCGCCCGGCTGGGCCTGGGAGGTGGGGACTGTCCACTGGCTAGACTAGCTGAGCCCCAGCTTCCCCTGAGCGTGAAAGTGTCCCCACTGCTGTTCCTCCCACTTTTCACCGGGGTGAGAGGCTCTGAGAAAGTTGTGCTGTCCAGATGCCAAGGAGCCGTATCCTTGCGGGCCTAATCCGAGGCCTTGCCTCCCAGCCTCACTTTTTTCCTTCCTGTTCCTACCAGACCGGCTCATCCAAACCCGGGGTGCCCCCCCAGCCTGCTGTCTGCGCCAGAGGCGGTTTCCCAAAGGATGCTGGCGATGGAGCTGCGGAACCCTGACCATTCCCGAGCCCGTGGCCCTGAGTTCTCTCCCTCCGGGGGGCTGGTGGCTGGACTCTGAACAACTGCCTTCAGTAAAGGACCAGTCTTCACTGGCAGCGGCTGGAACTTGGCCCTCAGCCTGGGGTGGCAGCTCTGCTAGCAGCTGGGTTCACTCCTTCCTGGCTGATGCAGGGCTGAGCTTTGAAATGTAGCCGAGGAATACCCAGTCTGGTGACCCGAGTTGGGCAGGCCAGCAGTGCTCCCCAGGGTGGTCTGGCCTGCTTCTGGGGATCCAGGTGGTGTTATATGTCCATTTCATGCTTTGGGGGCTCCAAGTCCCACGAAACACTTTCAGCAGAGCCTTGATTAAAAGGAAGCCTGCAGACTCTCCTGGTGACTGGCCTTTCCTTTCTGTCCCATCTCTAAGACTCCGATGACTGGGGGGGGGAGGAAGTGGTTGAAAGCTGGCAGGGTTGGGAAGAAACACCACAGATAACTACCAGATTTAAATAAGCATTTAATTAGGATCTCATTAGTATTTAATATTGCTTTTTCAATTCCAAAAAGTTAAATTTTCACTTCTTAGCAGATATTTTAAAGTACAATATTAAGTTTATACAAAATGAGCAATTAAGCAAACACCATTATTTCACATTCTTCAAAAATACAAATTCATATTTACTCTTTTTTGGGTTTGGAGGTTTCTTCCTTTGGAAGTACTGAACCTGTAACGTTTTCATAATCGCTCAGTGAAAGTCTGTTGTTCCCATGTTTCACACTTAAATGAATTTGATAGGCTTTACATAATCCAAATAAAACTATTGGGCTTTAGAGAACTGTCACCAAGACCTTCAGCCAATGACTAGCGTTTGTCCAAAAAAAAAAAAAGGGTCTCGTGGGTCTTGCCTTTCCCGGCTAGAAGATCTGAGCCAGAGATTCAGCAAAACCGTTTCCAGCCACCTTCCCCAAACTGGGAGTAGGAGTTCGCAGGGAAGGAAACAACCACCTTGAACTCTGACCCCCGCCACCACATTCACCAAAGACAACAAAGGACTAGAGTCAAACATCTGGGGGAGGGGGGGCTGAGGACACGGGAGAGGGCAAGAGAGGCCTGACTTGGCACCACTGTGAGGATAACAAGGAAAATTGCAAAAAACAACCCTGGGTTTTGGTGAAAAAAGGTTTTATGAAAAACTTTCCCATAAGAAAAAGAGTAGAAACTGCATTGAGCTGACAAAGTGACACTACATTATCACCCAATTTTTGGCCCAGCAGGCACACCACCAAAAGGGCAGTGTGTGGTTTTAAACTTTGCATCCAGTAAAAAAGGCTGTACTATGTACACATTAACACAAAGATCCAGTTTAATTTGCATTTTCAGTGCAGACTGAGAAGCCCGCTTGAACAGGCTTCCCAGTGAGAAATGCCCAAACAGTGGTCATCAGCTTCCCCAAAGGGCATGAGAAGAAACACAGGACCCTTTCTCTCTTCCCCAAGTCTGTCCCAGAGGAAACAGCCTGTTACCAATCAGAAATATGCACAATTCCATTTTCTTGCCTCCTCCCTCCCCAGGCTTAAGGAATGAACAATTCTGATCTCTGTCCCAGCAGAATCATTTGCACACTGGATCTATGGAAATCTTTCTGCTTTGGCTGAAGTATTTTCAAACTTTTCCATTGTATAGTAGCCTGAGAATGAAGATAAAATGGAGTGGTAGGGGAAACAAGGGAGGAGTGAGGGGGAAGGGAAGAAGTTGATAAAGCAAATTATTAGCTGCTTTGTTTACTGGATTTAATGAAGGCTGGCGGCCTCTTTGCCTGAAGAGCCAGTAGGGGTAGTAGCATGGGAGCGGGAAGGAAATGGCTCGTGTGGCCTTCCCACCTCTAACACCTCCCCAAACATATTTCTGATTGGTGATTAGGAAAACTGAAAAGTCTTTAGCAATACTGTTGCAAGTTCCACAAATCAATGGTTTCAGTGATTCCAGAGAAGTCTTTTAAGATTAAGGACAATGGATGTGCTTACAAATATAAAAGTCTAGAAGGTGCCAGGTTTCTACCTAGGAACATCCCGTTTCTTCCTTTCAGACATCACTTTGTAATGGTGAAGGGGGGGAAAGATGGCAAGGGTGCAAGAAGTGATGCAAAAAGGACCTCAACAGTCAGCAGAAAACAGGACCCGCAGCAGTTCTTTAGAGAGCCTGAGGGGGCGCCCTCAGGCACACAGGGAGGCTTGCATAGATTGAGCAGTTGCTGAGAATGCATAATAGTGTTTCCCTACAGACAGCGTCCTGGTACAGGGCTGATGGAGCAGAAAATGCGGCCAGGCCAGGGCCACATGGGACAACGACCGTCAAGCTACACATATTGCACCAAATAAGTGCTTTTCTTTTCACACCTCAATTTAACTTTTTATTCTAAAAAAAAAATAAAACTTTGTGGAAAACACACACACACACACACACACAAAAGAAATTGCAGCAATTGGGTTAAAGATAAAATAACCTAAAGTGCTTTTTATTTTATTATTTCTTTAATATACCAATATGAGGTTCTGCAAACTCGTCCCTCTGGACACATTCAGCATTATACAAAGTCTCTCAGGAAACCCACCCACCCTCCATTAGCCCCATCAGCCCACTGCCTTCACACTCTCCCGCTCCTGACTCTCCCAGAGGTGGTGAACAGCAGTCCCTCACACATGAAGGCTCCTCCCAGGCTTTGTACCAAGATCTCCTAAAAGGATGGGGGGCAGGGGATTCAATAAATGACACTAACTCCTGCCACCAAACTAGTGATGTCCCCATGAGGCTGACCAGACGCCGACAGGAAAGGCAGGGCCACTTTCCCTCAATGCCTGGGAAGGGCCATATTCACTAAGGCAGTTTGGTGGTGCCAGCCAAAGTTTCCTCCCACCTCCTGAGCCCATGTACTCTCATTCCTGATGCTCACTAGCACCCTGTATCCGAGCAGTAGAACTAGAGATGCTAGCAGGAACTGAAGTATAAATCTACAGGCTGGAAATGGCTAAGGTTACCCTGGGAAGAAAAAGGCTTGGTTTCACCTGGTGGAAGCCTGCAGCCCTTCTCTAACCTTACTCCAGGTTCACTCCAGGTTTGGGAAATCACTCTCCATGAAGGCTCTGTCTAGCTCACTCTTCCCCAAGGTCGTTGGCACTAAGGCCAGGTTTACAGAGGAGGTGGGGAGGGAGAGTGCTGGAGGAGGAAGGACAGACTGCCTATCCTGTGAAATAAACCTGCTCTTCTTTGCAACCACTCACTGACATTTTTAAAATGCTCATGGTTTTTCAAAAGCTGATTGGGTTTGAGAGTTGCCCTCATAATCTCAAATCATCCTCAAAAGGCAGATACTGCAACTAGAAAAAAAATCTGTCGATCTGAACTCTGTTTTAAGATGCTTTTTCATCGCTCCCGATCTCTGGAGAGTAGAAAAGCCACTGACCTGGGTAGGCTCAACAAGGGAGCACAGGCCTGGCTAGCAGAAAGAAGCAACGTTTAAACCATGGACGCTTCTAGCAGCTTTCCCTGGCTCCCGTTTCCCACCTGCTCCCGGGGAACTGAGCCCCAGGTGACTCCAGAGATGTGGAAAGAGGTCATTCCTGCCTCCAATGCCAATGACCTTTGGGATCATATTGTGCTGGTCTCTTGCAGAAGAGGCAGAGAAAACGCAAGTGTCCTGCCTCAAAGCTTCCTACGGTGCCTGGTCCACAGAGCCAAGGACAAGCCATGCTCAGCAGCTGGTTTCCCAGGAGCCACTCACTGTGGTAATAGAAGATTTTTCCTGACTTACCAACTTCCGCTGAGGTCAATGGTCCCAGAACCCACCGGCCTTTTGGGGAGGAGAGTGCAGAAGATCAAAAGGAAACCCATGCTCCTGCCTAGACTCCTGGAATGAGAAGCCAGCAGCTGCAGTGGGCTAAGCCCACTTCTCATTGCAGTGACATTCACCACCACTGCCCTCTTGTCCAAGTCTGTCCCTGAACATCCTGTTAAAGGCTGGGCCTCTGGCTCCCAAAATGATCTGCTCTGGATACTGTCTTGGCTGGCTATGAGGATGGCTCGGAGACAGGAGAGTGGCAAATGCAGCTCTGTTCACATTAGGGAGTGGGAAAAGGAAGGCAAGATTATGGCTATTTCTGCCCGACATCACTGACCCAGAAGAGCAGCCCTGTTTGCTCAAGGCGGGGAAGAGGCCTAGTCTATAGATGCGGGGCCATGCCCAGCTTCTGAGCTCGGTGGGCTTGGTGAGTGCTTATGACTACCTTGATATGGCCAGTTGAGAGAAACTTTCCATTTCAGTGTGGGCTGTATTTTATGCTTAGAGGCATGCCTTAGAGCCAAAGGCTCTAAGATAGATGGTTACAATTCTATACACAAATCAAAAAACAATTCTTCTTTCCTATAACACAACTTCATGAAACATTTCAAATGAGATAACTTATTGCAACATTTCAGGCTTTTTGGTGGAAGGGGAATTTTTTTGTTTGTTTTACCCTGAGTAGAAGATCATCGTTTTGTGTTTTTTTATTTTATTTTGTTTTTGTTTAGAAATTATGTAACTAAGCTGAGCAAGTCACATCCTTCTTTGCACTGTACTAGGCTGTATGCAAAATCCAGGAGGGTGAAAGGTGGAGGTAGGAGGGGCAACCAAAAGCCTGGCTAGAACCTGGAACCAGGATACCTGGCCTGCCGATTACATGCCACCTTAAGAAACCTCCCTCAACCATACACCTTCTGATAAGCAAAATGCAGCTCTTCTGCTCCGAGGAAGAGAAATACCAGTAAAGGAAGGCAGAGCACCGACCAGCAACTGGCCATACACCCACATGTCCACTCTAGGACCAAACAGGGATGTTCCCCAGGAAAAATTCGCTGTGACCTGCAAACCCTGGCAACCAAACGAGAGACAGAACCAGGAAGGCAAAGACTGTGATCATGTTGCTAGAGCCTGCTCTGCACACACGCCATTGGCAGATAGCAAACAGCTCACTCGGGGCCCCACAGAACCAGATCCTCCCTACAGCTTTGGGCCAGGCTTTTAGCTGCCCATCTGTGCCGCAGCTGGATGCAGACGACACCTGCCACAGTCACTCCGAGCTCCACTGACACCAAGTGCAAACAGCAAAAGCACCTCACCCGATTCCTGTCCGGCTCACAGCTGTCTGACCTGCCTTTGCCACTTTCCTCTCTGATGGAGTGAGGGTCTGGCCTTTGAAGCAAGCTTCAGCCTCAGGCTCAAAAGACACACAGGGAGGAGCAACACCTGACACACTGAATTCCACTGTCCAGACCACAAGGCCCCAGTGCAAGTGATGGGCAACATCAGATTGATGGAAACCACACCCTTTCACTTGGAATTTTTATGCATACAAGTAACCTTAATTTCCAAGTTCACATGACAATAAGCAAAAGTGACATACAGTGCAGCCAAACAGTTCATTTATAACTTAGCTTTTTTTTTTGTTTTGTTTTTTGTTTTCCCAAAGATCAGTTCCTTAAAATGGATGCTCCTGGGATATGAATAAAGAAAATATATCCGAAATGTGAGGATTTCAAATAGATTTCTTCATCCTTCAAATTACCGATCCCATGATGGTAGACATCACACCTGTGTGTGCTTCCTGCTCACCCTCTCGTCCCGGAGGGGAGCACAGCCGGCCTTTCACTTGGAGAAGCTGCTGGTCAGGCCCAGCTCCTCCTCCCCCTGCAGTAGTGCTTCAATGGGAATCAGATTGGAGGGCGTGTCCAGGTTCTGGAGGGACAGGAACTCTGACACATCCATGGCACTTAACGTTTCTGTCTGAGGGTCTGGAGGAGTCTCTGCTTGTCTGCTCTGCTCACAGGAAGAGGGGATGGAGGAGGAGGATGACAGGGGGACAGAGGGTGAGGAGAAAGTCTGTGGTGGTAGCTTCAGGCTGGGCCCCTCAGGAGGCTGAGGTCTTGGCTCTGGAGCGGGTGGGGAGGAACAGCCCTTTCTCCTGCCAGCCGCCCGCTCCTTAGCAGAGTCCCGGCATGCACACTGACACTGACACGCCTCTTCTTGCTTGATGATGATCACAGGAACACTGAGGCCAATCTGCTGTACAGAGCTCCCTGCGAGAGAGGCGAGAGAGACTGCTCTGCAAATGGCTGCAGGGCACAGGGGGGTCTAGACTAGGTGAGAGCTGAGTGCTAAGGAGGTGGGAATGATGATGGAGAGGGTGGATGCCATGTGCCAAGGCAAAGTCCTCTTCCTTAGAAAGCCACGCACACCATCGAGATGTGCCCCGTACTTCCTGCCTTGTTTCCAGCCATCCTCTCCCCTGCACCCTCCATGCCAGCCAGCGCGGCGGATGCCTTCCTTTTCCTGACATGTTTTTGTTTTTTTACTTCTGAGCCTGTGGGTGCTTCCTGTGGCCTAACCTCCCAGGCTACTCTTCTGGAGAACTTACTCTTCTTATCTCTGAAGGCCCAGCTCACTCCCCTCACCGCTCTGATCCTCCAGGCAGTTTCCAGCAGGCTTACACCTAGGGCTGGCCAAAGGCAGCTGCCTGGCGCTGTGCAGAGCTCCTGGATTCCTCCCGAATCTAGCATCTTTGTCCCTTTGTCCACACCGTATGGGACTATTCACTCTGCCTGCCTGGGGCTCCTTCAGGACATCTCTCTCATCTGTACAGCCGTCTCTGACACACAGTGGGTGTCCATAAAACCTCCTTCTACACAACCAGCCTAGTGTGCACACACTCTGAACTCAGATGGCTTTGTGTGTCTCAAGAGCCCTAGAGACCGAGGGGCAGGAGAACGGAGCGGGAGCCAGGAGGCCTCAGAACTCGTGCTTTGGCTCTGCCACAAACTCACTGGTGACTCTGGCGGAGTCACTTAATCTTTCAGGGCCTCAGTTTCTTAATCCATAACATAGAGTTTGAAAAAAAGGACCTTTTAGTTCTATACAGTCTCTGACCCAGATGCTATTTCTTCATTATTGTAATTAGAAGAGTCCAGTGAATTAACAACTGCCCTCTTTAGCATTAACTGTGATTCAAACTTTTTTGGGGGGATACATTTAAAAGCTGTATCAGAAAGGGAAAGAACTGTTACTAGTTTTAAAAAAATGTTAAAAGTGGCATTAATGCCGTAAGTGCACTATCCTCCAATAGTTATAAGAATATGAGATACTCTAATAAATAAACAATACAATGTGACAATTTTGATTTCAAAGTTTTAAAAACTGGGCAAAGCAACAAACTGTGCTTCAAGGGGCCCAGGGAGTTGAATATCTTTTAAAGCTCACATAGAATTACATACCTGTGCTACTGGCTACTGGCACCGCAGTGGTAAAAAACACCTTCTCAACTTTAGATGCTTGCTGCTGGAAGAAAAAAATTCGCATTTATGGCACTCGAATATGGCAGAGCTCCAAGGAGCTGCAGCCTCCCCAATGTGATGGTCATCCAAGAGGGAGAGAACGCTCAGTGCAGAGGGATCTGCGCTGAGAGGTTTTGTTTGCGTTCTGCATGAGGTCACCCTACTGTCTGATGTTCCGTGTGGACAATGTAGCCAGCTCTGTCCTCCATTCCTTGGCTGCCTGCTCCAGTGGTTCCATGTGCCCATAGGCTCCTCCAAGGTTGCTGTTCTCAAGCTGATGCTCTTCTCAGAGGGAGCCCCAAGGCTAGCTCCCCTCTGAGCTCTCCATGCCCAGCCATTCCCCAGTACTTGTAAGGGCTGGGAAGTTCTTTCCCCTCAGGACTAAGGTGCTGCTACTACCCCTCACAGGCAGACTCTCAGCCATGCCCCAGTACTTGTAAGGGCTGGGAAGTTCTTTCCCCTCGCAGACTAAGGTGCATGCTGCAACCGCTTCTCACGGCAGAACAGCCCTGGTGAAGGCCCTGAACGCAGGGCGGTTGCTCAATGGTGGGCCCTGACCTCTGCCACACCTGATCCAGTCCTAACTGCTGCTTATTAGTTGTTAAGGTCAGGCAAGTGATTCAACCACTGACGGTCTCAGTTTCCCCATCGGTGACAATGGGGATGGTAACCAAAGAACCTCCCAAAGAAACCCAGCGAGGATGAAATGAGACGGCACACGGCGAGCACGGCAAACATTAGCTACTTATGCTACGACTAGGTAGGACTATAAGTCGTGCCCAGAAATTACCCTCATCACTTTAGTACACTTCCTATCAAGTCTTAACTTCAAAGGGCTCTGTCTTCTTTTATTATGGTTTAAAGTTTTACATATGTCTTTTTCCCCCCATTGGCCCCCCCCAACCTCTCCCCCATCACTCCCACCCCCGAGAGCAAGCCCCACCACCCCAGTGTCTGTATCCATTGGTTATGCTAATATGCATACATACAAGTCCTTTGGTTGATCTCTAACCCCCACCCCCTGCCATTTGCCTCTGGATCTAGGGCTTTGTCTTTTATCCCTATAAGGAAATAAGGAAAATCTAGGACTGAAAGCTTCTGGCTAAGTTATAGGTGACACTGTAAGATAATGATGGAGAAATTAGACCCATATTTAAATACATGAGAATGAGTTGTGTGGAAAAGGAATGATGACACTTGTTCCACGCAGCTCCCCCGGAGAAGATTCAGAAAGAAATGATAAAAACCACATGGAAGCAGATTGGGTCGTAATACTGAAAAGAACTTTCTATTTGAAAACGGAACTAGGTTGCCTCTAGAGGTGGCTGGCACTCCATTTATGGAATTTGAATGCTCTCACTATTTAGCCCTAAATAGTGTGTTTGAGATATTTAATTGAACAATGAAGCCATTTCCTTATCATCAAGACCAAACACTTAGCAGAAAATAGCTCTAAGTGGGCTCTGAGAACAGAGATTATTTCTCTGACATGCATCTGGTGGGGTGGTGTCAGTCCCTCGCCTCAGGTACCTGCCCTACAGATAAGAAGGCGCTTCCAGAACCACTCGTGGGCCCCCAGAGTTGGCGGACTGCGTGCCTGTCCTAGATGACGGGATTAGGCTGCAGGTGGGATATTTGTTCAAGTGTCACTGCTCAGGAAATGTAAGCCTGATCCTCTGCTGCCCTACTGTAGGTACCGACCACCAGCATTCCCCGGGTTTACACCATCTGATTCTGGGAAAAGTGACCGAGAAACATAATTACATGTTTCACAGCCTAATAGCCATTTTCCTTTTTGGAAGCAAAAGCCTCTGCACATGTCCCCTATGTAAGGACCTGCTTGTACATAAAACTTACCATTTGTTCTTGGTTTTGTGGTGAACTGGTGGCACCATTCAATATCCACTGTAAGTTCTGTTCTCCCATGACGAGGCTGGACTGCAGGATTGCTGTGCTGGGCGTCGGGGTGATGGTTATAGTGGGATTATTAGTTAGGACAGAGTTGGCACCCAGGGGTAGAGTCTGGACCATGGCTGGCAGGGGTTCAGTAGTACTTTGTGGTTGGGGTGCTGCTGCCATGGCTGACGTCACTGGCGCTGCTGATGCGGAAGCCCCAGCAACAACAGAAAGTCCTGGTACGATGGGCTGCGGTGCCTGAGGGTGCGGAAGAAACTCTTGATGATTAGCAGCAAACTGTGTGCTGTGGGGGACAGGCACTTCTGGAGGTTGTAAGAGAGCAGGGGGGTTGCCAAATGCAGCTTGCTGGGAACCAGGTCCTAAGGAGGGAGCAGGCGGAGGAGCAGACGGTGCTGAGGCTGGTAGTAGAGGCTGGGGTGGCTCGGAGATGCCAGGCTGCAGTACAAGTGGAAGAGATAAAGATGCTGAATTTCCTGTGGGTGGCGGAACATCATTGACTGACTCTGCATCACCATTAAAACTTTCAATCAAGGCAGCTGGCAAAAAAAAGAAATAGAAACATATATACATATCCCAAGCCTTACATGAGCCACAAAAACAGTCACTATGAGCTAAAGCAAAGATAGCTGAAGTCTGTCGGAGCCAATTCCTTCATTGCTAGCAGGCTGTTCTGCTTTTCATTTAATGACACCTCTGGTCCAAGAACCAGGCTTCACCCTCACTTTCTAAATGTGAAGACCTAGGATAGGTCTTAGCATAAAAAAATGCGTTGTAAGGCTTTTCTACAAATGGGGTTCGCCATCCTTTCTGGTATGACCAGTGTGCACGCTTTCTGACGACTGTGAAGCTTCAGGAAGATTCTTGTTTGAGCACAGTCTGAGCTAAGCTGGTGGATCCTACCCTCTCACAAATGGGGGTCACATCAGACACTCTCTCATTTAAAGCCAACAAGAGCTTTTGGAAAAGGAGACCCTCCTCTTAGAGGGTCTAAGGAAAAGCAGACCCTCGATGAGACCCTTGCTGAGGGAAGTAGGAGAAAAGATGGAATTGACCTGAAAGGCCCTTACGTTTCTAACTCCTCACTGAAAGTCACTTCATTTAAAGAAACTGAAGTGATCTTTCACATGCCTGCCATTCAGAGAGTCAACGTGTGAGCCCCCTTCCCAGTGCTGAGATCTGGGCAGGAAGAGAGACTGTGTAACAAACCTGTCTGCTGAGGATCTTCCTGAATTGCCGTATCATCTGAATTCTGGAACATGGACTTAAAGATGACTGCTGGTGAAAGTGTGCTGAGGTCCTGGCCCTGTGTCTGATGGAAAAGACAAGGATGTGAGACCCTCCACTGGAGACAATTCTTCGCAATGAGAGGACACAAAGAGCAGCAGCAGAACCACCTGATCATCTGATATGCTTTTTTTAAAAAAATACATTTTATTGATATTTTACAGAGAGGAAAGGAGAGGCATAGAGAGTTAGAAACATCGATGAGAGAGAAACATCGATCAGCTGCCTCCTGTATAGCCCCCACTGGGGTTGTGCCCGCAACCAAGGTACGTGCCCTTGACTGGAATCAAACCTGGGACCTTTCAGTCCGCAGGCCGATGCTCCACCCACTGAGCCAAACCTGCCGGGCCTGATATGCTTTTTTCTAACTTTCCTTTTCAGGTGACATTTATGTCCCTAAACCTCAGACATGCAACACTGGGCCCTCAAACACTCTAAAACAGAACCCGCCAAGCTAACTAGTAGCTGAATGCCTGTGTCCACAATGCTTTTCTGGAACACAGGCAGGCTTGTCCATTGATTGTTCATGCTACAACGGCAGAGGCTTGTTCATTTATTGCTCCAGCTACAACGGCAGAGCTGAGGAGTTGTGACAAGACCATATACTCTACAAAGTCTAATATATTTACCATCTGGCCCTTTACAAAAAAAGTATGCTGACCCATACTCCAAGAGACCTAATCCTACATAAAAATGGGATTGAATAATACCCATTACCTGCAACTTGTTTTTCTCATGTAATAATACATTGTTAATAACTTTCAAGATCATTACATAACATCTATAATATTCTAATATGTATGTACACCTGGTAATGAATTAACCACTATAAAAAACTTTTAATGACAGGCAACAGTGATCCTTTTAAACGCACTATTGTCTTGTCATTACACTGATTCTTTGTAACTTACAAATAAGAAAAGGTCAAAAGCATTTATAAAGATAAAATGTGAAACAAACAAACACATATTGCTCTGAGGACCTGAGTCTTGACAAGCACTAAATAAAATGACCATCTCGCCCTAGCTCAGTGGATAGAGTGTCAGCCTGTGGATTGAAGGGTCCCGGATTCAATTTTGGTCAAGGGCACATGCTCAGGTTGTAGGCTCGGTCCCCAGTAGAGCATGTGCAGAGGCAGCTGATCAATGATTCTCTCTCATCACTGATGTTTCTATCTCTCTCTTCCTCTCTGAAAGCAATAAAAATATATTTAAAAAAATAAAAAATAAAATTACCACCTCCAGGCTTCCTGTTAGTTAAGGGAAGGGGAAAACACCAATTCTTTTATCTGCAACCCACCTCCACTCATTCATTTTGTAGGACAAGAGTGACAAAGGTAACCTCCAAGAGTCTAGACAAGTCCTAGAAGTAAGTGAAGCGAGGGACAAGGGCCGGGAGGCTGGGGCAGAGAGCACGCGCCCGTCATCTGGGCTTCAGTGGAACCCTGCCACGTGGCTCTTCAGGCTGGGGAGTGCCACAGCTCAAGCACAGCCCCAAATCTCGATCATTTGGTGAAGTCTGCTGACTTGCCACTAAAAACAAGTAACTGAAATCCATTTAAAAACACTGCATAAACCAAACAAAACCTATCTGCAGGCCAGATTTGGCCCCAGGGCCAACTTGTACTTTAATGCCATTCTGCGACAATTCTGCTTGTCGGGGGAGAACGGCTCTGGGGCTGGGCAAAGTCTGCTGAGCAGGAGAGTCCACCCATCTAGAGGTCCTCAGAGAGGAAACTACCCTTTTGAGCCAAGAGAGGCCATTACTCTAGCATGACTCCACCATTGGGAAGGCTGAGAGGGGAGTTTCGATGGGTCGAATGGCCAGTATGACAAAGATGAAGGCAGAAATCTATGAGGCTTCCAGCTTCCACCCACAGGGGGTGAGAACTGCAGGCAAGACAGTGGCCCTCAAAGTTTTCATTGTGATACAAAGAAGTACATATTACATTATGGAGTATATAAATACACACACATATATACATATATATTTCATAATGCATACATATCCATGTGTATAATTGAAATGAAAGTCTATGAAATAGGGCTTATTCTTACTATGCTCAGTGTCTTCTAATACTTTCTATTCTGTTGATGTCCTTAAAATGCTGATTATAGATACTATTTTATAACTCAACTAGAGGCCCAGTGCACAAAAATTTGTGCACTCAGGGGGGAGGGGGAGTCCTTCAGCCCAGCCTGTGCCCTCTCACAATCTGGGACCCAAGGGGATCAGGCCTAAGCTGGCAGTCAGACATCACTCTGGCAGTCCGGGCGCCCTAGGAGATGTCCACTTGCCAGCAGGGACCAGGCCTAAGCTGCAGCTGGACATCCTTAGCGCTGCTGAGGAGGCAGGAGAGGCTCCCACCACCACCGTTGTATTGGCAGCCGTCAGCCTGGCTTGTGGCTGAGCGGAGCTCCCCTGTGGGAATGCACTGACCACCAGGGGCAGCTCTTGCATTAAGCATCTGCCCCCTGGTGGTCAGTGTGTGTCATAGTGACCAGTCATTCCCAGTGGTTCTGCTGTTAGGGTCAATTTGCATATTACCCTTTTATTATATAGGATAATGAGGTACAATCATTTCTTGTTGCTGTCAATCCTCACTCAAGGATATATTTCCCATTAATTTTTAGAGAAAGTGGAAGGAGAGTGTAGAGAGAGGGAAAGAGAAGGAGAGGGAGAGGAAAGTCTATGTGAGAGAAACACATTGATTGGATGCCTTTTGCATGCACCCTGATGGGGACCAAGGATCGACCCTACAACCAAGGTGTGTGCCCTTGACTGGGAATGGAACCCAGCCCTTTGGGTGAGCAGGCCAATGCTTCATCCCCTGAGACACTGGTCACAGCAAGGTACAACTCATTTTAAACAATAGTGGGCTAACATCTACCACTAGACTATAAACTTTGCAACTTCCTCATGGTTTTTTTTTTGTTCTTCCTGTTTATAAATCAACAATAACATTGTTGACTAATGAGCCTGCATGACTTCAAAAGATTATGCAGAAGAATGTTTACAGCACTATTCATCATGGCCCCAAACTAGAAACTATCCAGATACCCAAGGGAAGTAGAAAGAACAAATTATGGTGAATATATTTACCATTTGATTTTAACAATCAATTTTTTAAAGCAAAGTAAAACAACGCAAAATTAATCTTATGACTTCAAGGAATTATGACCTTAGCTTGAAAGGCTAAAAATGAGACTATTTCCAATTCTGGGATAAATGCTGGGCAGTAAGGGCACAATATGTAATGTGACCCCAAGGGATAGAGCAGCCTCTCTCTTGCGGATGTAAACTGTAGTAGGAAAGAGTCCTGTTTTTTATAAGTACACACATAATGTTCCTCATACCAATATTCCTCACTGGGTGACCCCAGGGCTCCAGAAAACTCCTCAATCATACGTCACAGACCTAGCCAGGAGTAAACCCCTAAACTATTTAACAATCTAAGATTAAAGAGCTATTATAACCCAAAATCTTAGGCTGCACAGCTCAGAAGGCAACTATGCTACCCAATACAGACATTTCTTTTAGAGCATTAGCTCTGAAATGTGAATATGCATAAAAATCATATGAAGTGCTTATTTACTGTGGTTTGTTTGTTTTTTCTTCCGACTGGTTAATTTCTACTGACCTATTTTCAACTTAACTGATTCTTTCTTCTGTCATTTCCAATCTGCTGCTAAGCTCATCCAGTGAATATTTTATTTCACATAAATTTTCTGTTCCAGAATTTCCAGTTGGTACATTTTTTATAGTCTATTTCTCTGCTGAGATTTCCTATATATTCAATCATTATAAGCATATTCCTTCAAGCTACTTAAAAATCCTTATCCACAGTCCTGCTGGTGTGGCTCAGTTAGTTGGAACATTGTCCATGCCTGCAAGATTGAGGGTTTGATTACCAGCCAGGGCACATATCTAGGTTACAGGTTTGATCTCCAGTAGAGGGCATACAGAGTCAACCGATCAATGTTTCTCCCATACATCGACATTTCTCTCTCTCCTACTCCCTTCTTCTTTTTCTAAAAATCAGTAAAACACATCCTCAAGTGAGAATTAAAAAAAAAAAAAAAATCCTTGTCCACCAAGTCTAACATCTGGTTCATCTTGAGGTGGGTCTCCTCCATAGGATTACTTTTCCTCTTGCACAGGGATAATGGTTTTCTGTTTCTTTTCATGTTTACTAATTCTGGATTACCCTGGACATTGCAAATAACATGTTGTAGAAAAACTCCAGATTCTGTGACACTTGGAAGTGTTCGCTTCAACATTCCACTGACTGGGCTGTCCTCCAGCTCCACACTCTGTCTTCCCTGCAGTGGACAGCAGCTGCAACCTGTCAACTTCTTTAGCCTTAGCTGGGCTGCTTAGGATCTGCCCCACACAGCCATAGTTCAGGGGTCAACTGGACACAGTTTACACAAAGAACTTGGAGCTCTCCCTCTGTGGTACTCTCCTTTCCAGGCTATGTCCACTCATTTTCTAGGTGCTTTAGTAGCCCTGCCCTCTGGATTCTCATGCCCGTAGCACTGAGTGTTTACTGAGTTTTGGCCACCTTGTTTCGTGTCAACCAGAGCTGGCCCTGAGTAGATAAGCCATAAAGCCTGGAGACCCAGCCAACTGCCTTTGCTATCTTTCAGGTAGCCCCTTCTTCCAAGTGTTACCTCTGCCCCAAGTGTTACCTCTGGTGCCTTCGAGTAGTTGTTTTTTATATTTTGTCCACATATATAATTATCTTTTTAAAAAATATACATATATTTTTATTGATTTCAGAGAGGAAGAGAGAGGGAGAGATAGAAATATCAACGATGAGAGGGAATCATTGATTGGCTACCTCCTACACTCCCTCTACTGGGGATGGAGCCTGTAACCCAGGCATGTGTCCTGACCAGGAATTAAACCATGACCTCCTGGTTTATAGGTTGACACTCAACCACTGAGCCACACTGGCCGGGCTATCTCGTTGTTTTCTATGTGAGAGTTGGTCTGGTAAGAGCGCCTCTGCCATGACCAGACCCAGGCCTTGGGGTGCTTATATAAAAATGCAATGTCAGGTGCCACTCCCAGGGACTTGGGGCAAGGTAAGGGAATAGGGAATGCTGGGGTGGCAGCAAGAGCCTACGCTGGCAGAAGTGCTGCAGATAACTCCACTTTGAGAAATACTTTTTCACAGCATTCCTGAGTCATTTAGTCTCTGTTCCTACTGCACTGATTCCTTCTGATTTATCATGTATATACCCAGAAACTCTAACCTAAGCTATATTTATTTAGCAAAAAAATAATAACAAAAATTGCACACTTGCCCTAGCTGGTTTGGCTCAATGGATAGAGAGTTGGCCTGCGGACTGACGGGTCCCAGGTTCGATTCCAGCTAAGGACACGTGCCTGGGTTGCAGGCTCAATTCCCAGTGTGGGGCGTGCAGAAGACAGCCGATCAATGATTCTCTCTCATCATTGATGTTCCTATCCCTCCCTCTCCCTTCCTGTCTGAAATCAATAAAAATATATATTTTTAAAAATTGCACACTAACAACCGGTGCTAGTGACACAGTAAAGCACATAGATGCTCACGGAGCAGCATGAGCTCAGGCTTAATGCAGTGGTCTGCAAGGCACATCACGGAGTCATGGGAAAGGAGAGGAAATTCCAAACAGAGTGAACTGGATAGCAGGGTTGTCCTTTAGCAGGGGGCCCAAAGAGGAGGTTGCCTTAAAAACCTCAATGCGAGGAGCTCAAAGAAAGGAAAAGACGGACTCAGATCAGACCGGCAGGGTTTCAGAAAGTCTGGAGACTGGAATTCCGGTTCCCCCCTTATAGGGGACTAATTTTAAGCTCCTCAAGGACAGACCACACTTACATTTTTACCACTACAAGCTCAATACCAGTACATTTCCTGATGGAGTAAGCACCTGATAAATATCTGCTCAATGAATAAAGAAAGAAATATTTGGGGGGCAGGAGGTTATCAAGTGAGTGATCTGGGTCAAAGGCATTAGGCATCAGAAAGAACAACCTCTCTATGACAGCTTGTATTAAAAAACACCACAGAAATAAAATCAGAAACCTTAAGCCTTAAATAGTCATTTAGTCTCTGTTCCTATCGCATTGAATAGTCAGTAACTGAACACAACTACATTTGGAAGACTTCAAAAACTGGTCTCCCTCAATTTTCCCACCAAACTGAGTGCTCAATTCTTGCATTTATTTTTCTAGTACCCATATTACAGGTATACTTACTGTATTGGAATTTTCTCGAAATTCAGAATCTGTGGACAGAAGACTCAAGTCACTCAGACAAAGTGAGTGATTTGCATCCTGTGAAAGAGAAAAAATTCTTATTGAGTACCCCCCAAAGAAATCAGGATTTATAGTAGCATATCATGTAATAAAACACCTGATTACAAAGCCGAAAATGTCTAGATGTAAACCATCTAAACAAGAACTATGTGAATTACTTCAATTTTTAAAATCCTGATATTCTTAGAAGAAGAATCACTTACATTTCTTAAAGATGATTAGTAAAGAGTTTAAGAATTATCTCCCAAGACTCTAGAATAACAAAAGCCACGGTAATATGAAATTAACAGTATTTGTATAATTGGTCTTATCATTTACGAAGTGATTTCACATAACCTCACTTGCTATGCATATAAAACTTCGAAGTGTTATTTTACATTTCCATTTGAAATGAGAAAATTAATGGGGCATAGCAGTGAATTGTCCAAACTCACGCAGCTAATTCACAGAACAGAAACCCAGTGCTTCTAACAGAAAGTCCTTCTTCCTTCCATTACATCACTGTGTCCTCAGAATGGGCATCTCAGGGGTCCTTCCTCAGAGCGTTACTGAGGATTGACTATAAAATACAGCTGCCTAGGCCAACTCTGAACTCTGACTTCTAGAATGCCAGTATCAGTCCACATACTTTGTGGTAACCCTGCTTACCTAATGGATTCGATGTTTCCATTCATGCCCGCATTCAACAAATATTCCCTGAGCATTTGCCATGTATTAGGCACTTTTCCAGGCCCAGGGATACAATAATGAACAAAACCAAGGCCCTGCAACTACACAACTTATATTGTAGCACGAGTTTAGAGTAGAGGGGAGGGGACAAGCAAATAAATATATTTGTATACAAGATGATAATAAGCACTACAGAGGGTAAGGGAATAGGGAATGCTGGGATAGGAGCTGCCCTTTTATCAGAATAGGGAAGGCCTCTTAGATAAGGTGGCATTTGGGCAGATACTGAAGGAAAGAGGGCATAAGTGGGAAAAGTGTTCCAAGCACAGGATATAGCAAGTACAAAGGCCTGAAGGCAGGCATGAGCTTCCCTGGTTCAAAGAACCACAGGAGGACAGCATGGCTGAAGCGAGAGGAAGAGATATAAATTAGGTCAGAGAAGTGACTCTGCCAGAGTGTAGGGCTTTGTAATACATTGTAAAGATTTTGACTTTAAGCAATACAAGGAACTACTGGAGAGTTCTGGGGAGAGGACAGACATTACCTGCCCATGGTTTAGAAAGATTTCTCGGTGACATGTAGAAAAGTGTGTGTCAAGGCAGAGTGGAGTGCCAAGAAGACCACTCAGCGGGTTACTACAATAATCCAGGCAACAGATGAGAGTGGCTTGAATGAGGTACTCAGAAAGAGTGATCACATTCTAGATATGTTTCCAAGGTAGTGTCAATGGGCTTTGCTAGTAAATGTGAAGTATGAGAGAAATAAAACAACTCTAAGATTTCTGGCCTGTGCCAATAGAAAAACAGGTGCCACCTACTAAGATGGGAAAACTGCAGGAGGAACAGGTCTGTGCATGTCAAGTTGGAGAGCAGATGATATCTGGGTGGAGATGTCAAGTGGGATGTGGAATGTACAAGCCTAGAGTTCAGGAAGAGATCCAGGCTGAATATGAATCTACGACTCAAAGAAACCCTAGATGGCATTTAAAGCCTAAGGCTGGAGGAGACTCCTTCCACTGGACAGTGATGAGTGATCCAGAGAAGAGGTCTGAGCACCGCACTGGGGCCGCCAATGCGTATAAGTGGTCAACAGTTCAACTATCCCTGGATTGCTACCAAAGTTGGAAAACTGATCATAATCTCATAAATGCTACTTAGCAGACAAAGACTCTCAAATCTTAATATTTACATCTGGTTTTACAGAAGAAGAAACCAAGGCACAAAGAAGCCATTTGCCTGAGGTCATCGATTAGTGGCTGAGCTTAGATCTGAATTCAGACAGCTGAGCTCCAGAGTTGCAGTCTTCACAACACGCGCGGTTTTGCCTCTTACAACATAGGGATCGGGAACCAAGTTCTGGAATCAGACTGCCTGCCTAATAAGTCTAATTACAAACTCTGGATCCTTAGGTAAGTCATTTCTCCTTGCCTCTAGTTTCTTTATCAGTATATGGGGATAACAACAGTCCTGACCTCACAGAGCTCACGTGCGTGAGATAAAACATAAAAAAGCACTTAGCACAGTATCTGGCACACAGCAATCAATCAGTAAGTGTTATTATTGCTAATAAAACACAGAGAGAGTCTATTTAAAGGGATTCTCTGTTGTTTAAACGTTGCCAACCACAGAATTCAAGTACACTGTCTCTCCTCACATCAAAGTCATAATATACACTTTAAGAACCTCATTATTCCAAAGGGCGTCTGTCTGTTTAACTATGATGTAGTAAGATAATAGCAGCGCTCACTCTCTAGGTGTGAAAGACATAGGGTGAGCACTCAATGCCGCACCCCCAGCAGGAACAGGAAATTTGCCCTAGGCCTCGTGGAATGAGCTGTGGGAGGGAAGTATGGTGGAGGAACTTGTCAAAGACTAGACAAAGCTGCCTACAACTTTGCAGAGGCTTGTTCTGTGGTTTAGTGCCTTAGACTGGTGACTGTCTAACCTTTTGGTTTGCAGACAATTCAGAAGGGCAAGGGATCCCCCCACTCTCTTCCTGGTTCTCTAATGACAGATTAATGGATGTGTGAGGTAAAGCATTAATTTGTGTTCCAAATTCAAGTACAGAGATACCACTTTATAGATATGCATGGGAAAATACACCCTTTTGGAGCATCTGGCTGGCCCTCTGGAAGCCATTCTAGACCTCAGCTTTCAAGACCTTTTCCACACACCTGATGGAAAGGAGGGGGAGCTGAAACAAGAGCTGAAGCACCGAGTCTGGTGAGATTTCTGGCTTCCACCACCCCATCCCCAAGACATAGATCTGGGCCCTGATTTCTTCCCTCTCACTAACAGATACACAGAGATGATGTTTTGACCTTTTATTTTGATACACAAACAATGGATGCTGTTCTGTGGTGCCCAGTTCAAAGCCAGAGAGAAAACACTGCACACCTCTGATCCATTGTGAGTTGGAAGTGCATTGTATAAGTGTCCTTTGTTATCGTGACCTTTCATGTGACTTTTGAGACTGTATTGAGTGCTGAATGTTTTCTCACAGCCGTTACTGGGGCAAAAAAAGGGTCGTTCACCTGCAAGAATGACAAGTAGCGTTAATTTGACATGAAGACATTTCACTGAGTTAAGACACCTACTATTCCCTAAAAGAGGGAAGTATCCTTATGAGAGTTCAGGTTACCAGCTGTTATACGTTAGATAAATTACATGGTAACCATCTTAATCCTAAAACCCCATGTAGAGCAAAGCACTGAGAACAGCTTGCTCCAGGGAAGTTTAAAGAGATTAGTTCCCCCCCAGGTTCTTTTTATTGAGTATCCTGGTACTGTTTTCATTTCTTAAGGTTGGATTCCTAAGTCCAACCTTTAGATCCTTTTACCTCTGAAAGAAAGTCAAACATCATAGGTGGAAGGCTAAGCTGATAAGGTTCCCTCCCTCCACAGAACTCTACAGGTCTCAACAGAAACAGAGGTATTTACTGGCTCTCTCAAGATTAAAATGAAAATGAACTTTTAAACTCACCAGTATGTGTACGGACGTGAGTTTTAAGGTGGTGACTTGCTGCAAATGCTTTTCCACAGCCATCATGATCACACCTAAATAGGTGGTTTAAGAAAAAAGAAACAGCAGTCATCAGCTAATAGACCTTTATCTTCACATCTCTTGTAAATACAGACTCAAACTAAAATGTTCAGAACAGCAAGACCACATCAACAAAATTGGATTTAGACATGGGAATGACAAGTCCCTGGAAGAATAAGGTGGCAAATCTGAGACCCGAGGGAGCTGATGGCCCAGGGTAAGTATCTCTTGTGCTACAGAAGAGGCACTTATTGAGAGCGCTGACAAGAGAAGCCTTTTGACGAATTACTTAACAGTATTCTATTGACAATGAGAGCCCATTGGGAAACCTACTGCCAGTGCAGGATTAGAAATACCAACAATGGGTACAGGGGCTCTCAAAGGCGTGGAGCCTGAAACAGCACCAGAACGAAATCATTCTCTATAATCTTCAGTTTACATCAGATCTACTTCTTCCTTTACTTTCTTGGTAATCAAAGCTAGAAGTTACCTTTCCCTCCTCATAACTCCGATGCTTTTAGCTTCTTTTATGGGCTTGTCATTTCTAATCTTATTTTATCTCCTGTGTACACATTAGTTATCTGTTCCCCTAGACTGTAAACTCTTTGAGGGCAGGGTCCATGCAGCTCTTGACATTTGCTGTAACTCTTGCACACAGCACACATTCTATTACTATTTATATGAATGAATATATTTTCTTACAAGACAAAATATTTTATTTCTTTAAATAGAAAGCTTCTCTAAAGCATTTTACTTTCTAACTACATATCATCATTGTCTCAAGTCCCACCTAATATTCAAGAAAAGTTAGCAATATTCACATCACAGAAATGCACATGACTGAACAGAAATCGGAGTCCCCTCAACAGCCCTCAGGGGAAAGAGCTACCTTAAGTGTCACAGCATCTGGAGGGTCACCAAGGAGACTCTAAATACTCCTGCTTTAAGAGGGGCCTGGCTTATTTTAAATGATGCAGCTGTCATTTGAAAATACAATTACTTTTAACTGGTGTGTAAGAGCTGACTGTCCCTGAAGACTTTTCAATGTCCTCTATCTTAATGAGATGAGCGATTCAAGAAGGGAAAGGTATGACATGACAGTAACCATGCCATGACAATGACAGCTATCTTTCCTGACAAGTCAAAGCCATTGTTTATGTGCAATTTTCACCTCTATTATATTTAGGGGGAATCCTTATGAACTGATCATCTCACTAAAAAGTCACATAATCATCCCTAATTGTTTTGGAATTCCTACTGAATGCCCAGAACCATGCTACATGCTATGAACACAGAAGAAAGATGACACAGGTCTTTCCTTTAAGTTTAAACATCTATACTTCTATCTATTAAATATATGTGTATAAATACATAAATTTAAATATATATATAAATTAAAATGGATGCTCCTGTTTGTGTATACGTGTGAGATACTGAAGAAATTACTAAATAAGTAAAAAATAAAACTCTTGCACCACTAGCCTAAGTAGTCCCACCCCATCTTTCCCCTTTTGTTTCCTCCTACTCTTCCCAGGGATTCTCAGATAAGTATCCCTTCCCCTGTGCCCAAAGCACTCTGGGCATCGCAGCCCCAGATGCTGTCTGGTTGCCTGTGGGCCTTTGTTTACCAGATTAAATTTCTCAAGAGGAGAACCTGTATCATAGTACTTCTCTAGCACTGATAAAAATCCTACCACATAAGTGAGTTGCAACAAATGCTTTGCACAAAAAAAGGAAGAATGAGGCAGGAAGCCATCATCCAGAGTGAGGGTGCCCTTGGAATTCATTACCCTCCCTCCCATTGGCAGTAACTGGTTATAGCCATTCTGGGGAGAGCGAGCACTGCCAAAGGACTAGTGACAGGAAGTTTCTCTCCACAAAAAGTTTTAGAGTGCATCAAGACACCCAGCCGGAACCGGAACCTGATCGGTGACAAATAGAGAACAGTAAGACCTACCGAAATGGCTTTTCTCCTGTATGGGTTCGAATGTGCTTCCTCAGATCGCTGAGTGTGGTGAAGTACTTGCTGCAGCCTTCAGATTCACAGTTAAACGTTTTCCCTGTGTGAAGCCTCTGATGTGCTTTCAGCCTGTAAGATAGCCCAGAGAAAGGCCCTTTGTCCTGATGTATTACAGAGCCTCCCACACAGCTTAACAGCATTCAGGGTCAAGTGCATAAGCCTACGGCAAGTAAGATCTTTTAGGAGAGAAGTAATTTTATTTGCGGCTAAGTAAATACTGAATACTGATTTAATAAAAAATAATACATACTGGAAATAAAATAATAACATTGGGAAAATCGGTTTTGGGGAAGGGCCAAGTGTGATGGAGATGGCGGCAGGGGAGAGGGGAGGAAATAGAGTTTAATCCTTAACTTGCATAGTGGGAAGTCATTATCCTAAAACAGAAAAATCAAGAAGGAGCAATATGAGCCAAATATTTAAAAGGTTGCAAGTAAACATAAAAATATTAGTATTAAGCTAAAAGAGTAGAAAGTGGTTGCTGTGAAGGGGAGAAATGGGGAGGTACATCTTTTGTAACGAACATCTTAGAACTATCTACTTTGTAAACACTGAGATTGTATAACCTTGATAAGATTAAAAATGTTTTTAAAATAGTAAAAAAAGGATTAGGTGCATCAGAATTCTATATTCCAAAATGTTTTGCTCCAAGAGAAGTCTATAGATAGCATAGTGGTATGAGCACGACTCTGGAGCCTGGGACTCAAATCCTGGTCCCACTTCCTGTGAGACCCTGAGCCAGTTACCTTGCTGGGCTTCCATTTACTTGTTAGTGCTGTGAGGATCAGCACTCAGAACAGTGCCCTGCACACAGTGGGTGCCTTAGAAATGTTAGCTCTTGTTATGTTTGTTATTTTACACCCAATGTTGAAGACTAGTAAGTCTCCTGACACCAGTGGTGGAAAAGGGAAATGGCTAACGAGTGGACCACTCCCCATTTCTCAGGCTAGACAGAAAGCAATCTTTCTGAAAGTGAGAGAGGAATGAAAATGACAGAAGCTTTAGTACCAAGGTTCTGAGCCAAGGGAGACAGCACTCTCTGCAAATACTCAAATCCCCAGGCCAGGATGGCGCTGCAGGAGAAACAAAATCTAAACACACGCATCATTTTCAGGCAACCCAATATATGTCAACCCTGAACTAAGAAGATCCTCTAATGAACTGTGAGCAAGCATAGCTGAGCTCTTCGAAGGCCAGGGAGGGAGCTCTGCTGTGCGAGGAGAGCTGGGCACTGGTGACAGCGAGGGTAGAGGTGGAGGCGCAGCGGGAGGAAAGCTGACCTGTACAGCGTGTTGAACGCCTTCTCACAGCCCTGCACGTCGCACTCAAATGGCTTCTCCTTCGTGTGCACTCGCACATGGATCCTGAGGCTGTAGGAGGTGAGGAAGGCCTTGCCGCAGCCCTCCTGGTTACAGACAAAGGTGTACTCTCCTCGGTGAGTCTTCTGGTGGGTGCGCAGGTTGCCTGCTGTGCTGTAGGTGCGGGGACAGCCCTCAAAGGTGCACTGGTACCGCTTTACCTGGCAGACAGAGGACACCTCAGCAACAGGACAGAAGAGCTGCCCAGGCTTAGCTGCCCCCTGAGCTTGGCTCCCAGGAGACATGGATGACACAGAAACACAGAAAATAGCCTCTAACAATAAAGTGGGGCTATCTTCCTGTTGATCAAATCACACCTGGACAAAAAACAACGAGTAACAGGAAACAGCTTGGAGAGAGGTGACTATTCTAAGTGAATATAAGAAGCGTGTTGCAGACTTTAGTATACATCTACCCTCTGAAGGTGGGCATACATTCTTACAATTACCTATATTCAAATTTGGCCCTAGCCGGTTTGGCTCAGTGGATAGAGTGTCAGCCCGCAGACTCTAGGGTCTTGGGTTTGATTCGGGTCAAGAGCATGTACCTTGATTGCAGGCTCTATCCCCAGCCCTGGTCGGAGCGCATTCAGAAGGCAACCAATCCATGTGTCTCTCTCACTTTGATGTTTCTCTCTCTGTGTCTCTCTCCATCCCTTCCACTCTCTAAAAATCAATGGGAAATTGTCCTCAGATGAGGATTAACAAAACAAAACAAAAAACAAATAAAATTTTACTTCTGTTGAAGTCAAACACCCTGCCCTATGGCACTGTATCTTGCTTGGAACTGACCAATGTTGAACTGAGTCTGAAACACCCTAAATGTATACATTCAGTCATCTGCACATTAGCAGGTACACACCAGCATGGTTCCCACTGAATATTTTCAAGTCTACAAAATGAAAACAACGTATCATGAATTTCTCAGAGCCTGACATTTATCAAACTGCTAGACTCTGGATTTCCTTTAACCACCAAACTCTTTGAAAGTAGTTTTCCCTTATGCCTTCTTCACTTCCCTCAATGCCCACGTATTCCTTGCTACTTGGCAAGCTGGCTTTGCTGTTATGAAATTACTCTCTTGAATTCCTGGTGGTCAAACTCTTTTATCCTTCCGCACTTCCCTTCATTTGCAAAAAGATCTCAAGGCTGATGCCCTCTCCTGAAAATTTATCCTACACCACACAGTCGTTCCTTGGGGTTCTCTTTATCTTCCCTGAGCCACTCCTTTCCTTTAACCTCTAAATACAGGTTTATTCCCAAACTGTCTCGTCTCCCAAACCTGCCCCATCTCTACACTGGTGCAGAGGAAGCAGCATTCGACTTGGCGGGAGAAGACTGAATTCTGACACTTATGTTCAAGACTTTGAGCATCTCATTTCACTTCTCCGAGTTTCGGGTTCCTTATTTCTAAAATGCAAATATTAATTAACTAGGGGCCCGGTGCACAAAAATTTGTGCACTCGGCAGGGCAGGGGGGCCACAGAGACTTTTTAAAAATTCAGATATACTCACTCATATTAATTAACAAAATAAGCTGGTGAACAGAGTGGGCCCAGGGACATGGAACAGAGTGTGGAATCTCAGAGGGAAAATGGGGGAGGGTGGGTGGGTGGGAGGTAACCAACCAAGGACTTTGTGTGCTTACAGCATACACTTGGGCCATGGACACGGACAGTGGGGCGGTGAGGGCCTGGGGGGTAGGGGTGGGGCTGAGGGGTTGGAGGGGGTCCTTGGAGGAAAAAAGAGGACATATGTAATACTTTCAACAATAAAGATTTTAAAATAAATAAAAGCACACACACACACATACACAAATTTGGATATAATTCACATGCCATAAGGTCACCCTTATAAAATGTACATTTCATAAGACTGGCCTTTTTTGTTGTTGTTGCAAAGTGGCGGCCCCACCACGACTAATTCCAGACTTTTTCTTTTTACTTGTTTGTGTTTTTTTGTTTGTTTTTTTTATGCTTTGGTTTTTTTTGTTTTAAATATTTTATTGATTTTTTTACAGAGAGGAAGAGAGAGGGATAGAGAGTTTGATCAGCTGCCTCCTGCACCAACCGGGGATGTGCCTACAACCAAGGTCCATGCCCTTGGCCAGAATCCAACCTGGGACCTTTGAGTCCACAGGTGGACACTCTATCCAGTGAGCCAAACCAGCTAGGGCTAATTTTTATGTTTTTATTGATTTCAGAGAGGAAGGGAGAGGGAGAGAGAGATCCAAACATCCATGATGAGACAGAATCATCCACCGGCTGCCTCCTGCGCGCTCCACACTGGGGACGGAGCCTCTCACCTG
>PVJC01011318.1:0-41809 GCA_004026665.1 Murina feae | reverse complement strand
TGCAGCCGCTCTGTGCACTCGGGAGGTCCCTCAGCCTGGCCTGTGCCCTCTTGCAGTCTGGGAGCCCTCGGGGGATGCCCACCTGCTGGCGTGCCTGACCAGCCTGGGTGAGGGGCTCTAAGGCTGCCCACAGCTCCCATTGACCCAACGTCCCAGCAAGGCTGGCTAGACGCAGGTTTTTGTGATTTATCTCCTATAATTGATGCTGTTCCATTAAGGCCTGGGGTCATCTTCTATAATTGATACACTGTTCCTTTAAGGCGGCCTTCTAACTACTAACGAAGCCTCCTCTGCTTCACCTTATAATGAAACAATTGTTACTTTTACTGGTTAGGCCGGAGCTGCTCTTTCCTTCAGCTCCGGAGGATTCTATGATTGTTACAATGTTTCAAAAAGCTGTTTCGCTAGAGGCAGTTTAATCGGAGCTGAGCTGATGGGCGCAGCTTCACTTTCGCTCCTGCCGCAATGGAAAGGGCTGTTTACTCAGGTCCGTGAGTGGCGGCCGCCATGTTGGCTGGGCTAATTTGCATACAGCCGCTCTGATTGGCTGGTGGGCGTGGCTTACCCTGTCTCGGAGAAACGGTTAATTTTAATATTTCGCTTTTATTAGTTTAGATAATATTGTTCAAATATTCTACATCCTTACTTTCTCTCATTCAATCATTATGAAAAAGTTCTTTTGAAATATCCAGCTATGATTGTCAATTTGTCAGCTGCCCCTTCCCATTTTATCAGTTTTTTATTTTTGTATTTTGACTTTATTAGATACAACAGAGTTAAGATCCTTACTTCCTCTTAATGAGTTAACGGGTTATCATAATGAAATGTCCCTGGTTACCCATGTTGATCAGAGTATATTTTACATGACTAACACAGCGACTCCTCTTTCTCTGGATTTCTGTTTACATAAAATTGGGTCTTGCTTTTCAACCCAATCTGACAATAACTACTTTCGATTGTGGTGTTTGGACCATTTTCATTTAATATAATTATTCATGCAAACAGCATTTTTCATAGTTGTTTCTATTTGTCTCATCTGTTCTTTGTTCCTTTTCTCTTATTCTGACTTTTTTGGGATTCACTGCTGGATTTTGTTTTGTTTTTAATTATTCCCATTATTGGCTAGTTACTCTGTTTTGTTATTCTGTCTTAGCAATTGCTAGTTTACAATACACAGTCTATCTTCAAATAACATTTTACCACTTCACGTATACTGTACTAGTAAGACCCTTATAATGCATCCTTCCCATTCCCCACTCACATTTTGATACTTCTTGCATTTCACTTTCTACATATGCTATGAATACCAAATGCATTATTTTTTCTTTAAACAATTTTTTAAGATCAAACAAGAAAAACATCCTTTTTATTTACCATTTCCCAGTCTCTTGTGTGGATTCAAATTTCCATGTTATTTTTTCTGCTGGGAAAACTTACTTTTCTTGTATTGCTCTACCAACAATGGATTATCTCACCTTCTATCTGTGTTTAACTTCAATTTTTACAAAGCCTGTTTTGGGGTCGAACATTTTGTGTTTACAATTTTTTTTTCTCCTTTAGTACTTTATTGTGTTATAGCCTGCACAGTTCCTGGTAAATCAGTTGTCACTTTTATCTTTGTCTCTCTGTACTCATTTCTCCCACCCCCTCCGGCATAAATTTTTTTGGCATCAGTGACTTTCAGCAATTTGATTATAACGTGCCTTGCTGTGTGCATAGTGACTATGTCTCAGATCCCTCCTGAGAAAAGAGCCCCACCAAAAAAAACCTTTTGGCTTAGAAAGTCATGGGGCTGGCATCCTGAGACCAAAGAGCTATGGCCATCTAAGAAGCCACTCTTAAAGGGCCAGCACCCAGGGCAGAAACAGCCAGAGAAGTGCCCGACTTCACATGCAAGGGTTTTATTGGCTGATCTTGAAGCACAGGCCGGAAGGGCAGGAGCCTGATGGGATACACACAGGGTGTTGACCTCAGACACTATCTTCAGCGCTCCTCTGCCTCACGCCCAAATGCCAGAATCTCCCAATGGGGAGGCTGCCGCCCAGGGGTGCTCTTCTGGCTTCAGTGGACTGGAGAGCTGATGCCCGTGGGTCCCACAGGATTATAATAGGAAAGACAGTTCTTGGCCAACACCACCCTCAGGGCACTATGAGAAGAGACGAATACACTGGTCTTCCTGAGAAAGAAGCCCGTCTGCATGTCCTGGAGCTCTGGCCTGAGATGTGCTCTCAGGAAGCCTGGCCGAGGGATGCCATCTTTGCACCTCCCTCGCTACAGTCAGCCATTATCTCCCAAAGATCAGGTTACGTGCTGGTCTGGTTTCTGCGAGTCCCTGGCTCTGGTGGCCAGCAGGGCTTACACTTGCAGTCCCACAGGACTGTAGACATTTGCATACTTTAAAGGCTGTTCCCTGTCTGCCCTTCAATCAGCCTGAATCAATCCAGGTGCTGACTGAGACCCTCCCCTTTGGGACACTGACAGGTCTTGACACAGCCTCAAACTAAAATAGAATAGGTTGCTTGGACAATCACAAAGGTTTGAGAAAAACCAGAGCTAGAGCAGGGCAGAAAGATAAGGTTCATCTCCTAAACAAGGCCATTCCTTCAAGACTGGGAGAGGTGGTCATTTCATCTAATGCATAGACACCAACATAGACATGAAACTGGATCACTATCATACACAAAATTAATTTCAAAATTGATTAAAGACTTAACTGTAAAACCATAAAATTCCAAAAAGAAAACATAGGTGGTTAGCTCCTTGACAATCACTCTTGGTGATGACTTTTTGGATCTCACTATAAAGCAAAGGTAACAAAAATAAGTAATATGTAAATAAACAAGTGGGACTACATCAAATTAAAAAGCTTCTGTGCAGCAAAGGAAATCGACAAAGTGAAAAGGCAACCTAATGAATGGGAGAAAATACTTACAAACCATACATCTGCTAAGGAACTGATATAAAAAATACACAAAAAACTCATACAACTCAAAGAAAAGATACTCTGAAAAGTGGGCAGGTTTGAATATTTTTTCAAAGAAAACATACAGTTGCCCAACAGGTACATGAAGAAATGCTCAACATCACTAATCAAGGAAATGCAAATCAAAACGATTATCACCTCACCTGTTGGAATGACTATTATCAAAAAGACAAGAAATAACAACTGTTGGAGTAGAGAAAAGGGAACCCTTATGCATTGTTGGTGGGAATGAAAATTGGTGTAGCCACTATGGAAAACAGAATGGACCCATTTCTGGCTATTTGTACAAAGAAAATAAAAACACTAACTTGAAAAGATATTGTCACGTTCTTCACAGCATTATTTACAATCACCAAGATACAAAAACAACCTAAGTGTCCATTAATAGATAAATGTATAAAGATGTGGTATAAGCTTCCAGTTATAAAGTAAGTCATGGGGATGTAATGTACAGTAATGTAGCTATAGTTAATTATCCTGTATTGCATATTTGAAAACTGCTCAGAGTAAATTTTAAAAATCCTCACCACAAGAAAGAAATTCTAACTCTATGTAGTGATAGATGTTAACTACACTTACTGTACTGATCATTTCACAATATATACAAATAGCTAATCATTATGTTGTATACCTGAAACCAATGTTATACGTCAATTATACCTCAATAAAAAAAGAAATGACATTCTTTCTTAAATAAAAGGAAAAAAACATTGGTTGATAAATGACCATAAAGCAAAAAAACATGTATCCCTTGTAAGATCATGTGTTAAAGAAACTCAAATTGTAAGTGTTGTTTGGGATAAATTTGTCCTCCTATACATAAAGGAACCTCATTCCAGAAAAAAAACTAAAAATCCATTTTTATTAATGAGTTTTGAAGGTAATTAAACAACATATTTACATACATGTTTATAAACATTTACATAAAACGATTTTTCCTTTCTTTTTAAAATATTTTTTCATTTGGCAAAAGATTAAAACATTACTTATCATAAGCAATAAAACCCATTACCATTATAAATAGTCATTTCTTCCCTTCACCCTTATATTCGATACACTTAAAGAATATCTAAGTTGACACTGGTATTTAGAAGGACAGTGAACTAAAGCAGTATGATTAACAGGACTACTGTGTTAGGAGATAATGCTAACAATTATAAGTGCTAGTTAAGAAATACAGTAATTGCATACTTACAGGTCTTATTCACCCTGATTTATTGCAACGAAGGAGGATGGAGAAACAGAAAAGGAGAGGGAAGAAGGGCAAGAAGGTGACTGGCTTTTTCAGAGGGGTGCAAGGGTTGGTGTTCGGGGGGGGGGGGGGGAGGGGGGGATGGCATTAAGCACCCTGGAATACCACTACGAGAGAACATGCCCAACACCATCCCTGCAGGCAAACATGGAGTTGGTGTGTGAAAGATATTAAATCTCCTGAGCTTGTTTCCATTAAAAAAAAAAAAAAAAAAGCCATGGGTAAGGCTACTAAGGAATGAAGACCGCCCTCAGCCAGAAGCCACAGGCTCAGGGCTACCTTGAAGTTTTTCCCAGGCACAAGATGGGCTTTTGTTGTTTTTAACATGGGGGTGGCGGGGAATACAACAAAAAGGAAAGGAAAATGGGCACAGGTCAGGGTCTCTTCTCTTCATATCACTATCTTTTTAAATGTTGGGAGATAATAAGCTTATGGAATTAAGCCACAAATACCATCATATAATTACCTGTGCCGATGAACTAGAAGACGGACGGTGCCAATGAACTAAAAGTGGATAGAGAACCAGATAAATCTTGACATTTACTGCTTTAGTTCTTAAATACACAGAATACAATGGAAACATACATTATATTTTTCCTAGGAACAACCAATTTGTCTTCAATTGATTTTTAAATTAAAATAAAATATTTTGACTATTCATTTATTTTTCTCTTATATTCTTCATTTATAAACCTCATTATCTTCATTTGAAAGCACATTACTCTTCTTTGAACATGAAAATATCCATGCTCAAAAAACTCAATATTTCTATTTTGCTACACAATCTTATTTTCTTGAGGATGTTCTAGGCTGATCTGTAAATAAGTATAGCACTTGCAAAAGGTTTATTCTTTAAGAATATTAAGTGCTGTAAGCTCTCTTGTAAGAGAGGGAAGTAAAGTATATGTCCTTATCACAGTACTATGCATTTTAAGCAGAAAGACTAAAACTCAGTGAACATAATTCCACTTCCAAATGCCTAGTTTTCCTAGAGGGAGCAAAAAATAACAGCGTGGAAACTAACAAGGAAACCTAGAAGATTCTAACCAGAAAATATTAGCATGTAATATTGGAAAGACTATAAAATTTCTGCTCAGATATATTTCTCTAAGCTATTTTGTAACAAGAGTCACTTCAGTCAGAGTTGGGAACAGAAAATTAAAGTTATCAGAGACATCTCTCTACTTCAAGAGGTAAAGTTTCAAGAATAGACAAAGGAAATGTCATTGTACCATATAAAAGCTGTTACCATGCACTGACCCAAAGTTCCTTTTAAGTAATAAACTAGTAATGACTTAAATATTACATAATTACCTACATTTCTATTACCTAACTAATAATTTAAATCTCCATTTCAAAAATAAGCATAAACAAATGTGGACATAAAAAATAACTTGTTAATAATGCAAAGTTTCTACATTATACTTAATATATAAATTACAACCAAACTTTTGAATCCTCGCCTAAGGATTTTTTTGTTATTATTATTGATTTGAGAGAGACGAAAGAGAGAAAGGAGGAGGAAAAAGAAACATCAATGTAAGAGCGAAAAATTGATCAGCATGCCCCCACCGGCATCAACCCGGCAACCTAGGCCTGTGCCCTGACTGGGAATCTATGGGGCAACCTTTTGGTCATGGTATGATGATCCAACCAAGCCACATTGGCGAGGGCAAAATCAAACAATTTTAAAACTCTTAACTCTCCTACAAATATCTGAGTGGAAACTGATACCCTTTAGATATTCAATCATAAACTCTATGCAAAACAGCTTGCCTAAATTTCAACCTGTTTAGTACTAACAATTAGTTGAACTATCCCCATTCGATAATGTAAACATTTAATTAAAAATTACTTTCGTTAAGATAATAAATGTGACAATTTTTAAAGCAGCAAAAATCGCAAGTCAGGTACTGAGAGGTACAATATTTTCCTAACACAAAAACAATGATGAGAACCAGAAATTATAAAATTATCTGTGGCAATTATGGAGATTTTTTTTAATTGAAAATTTTTAAATAAGACATGTACCAAGAACTTCCAGGATTGGACTAATCTTGTAAGAGTCAGCAAATTAACAAACATCCAGAAATACACTGTCCAATACACGTACTTAAACATGAATAAGAGGCAAAAGTCATTTCTAAACGTTAAAAGGGCCAAGTTGTCCTTTAATATTTTGGACACAGAAACTGCTTAAGTGGCCTACTGGTGATGAAAAATATGTAAGCTTTTAAAAAGAATAATTGTTCAAGCTTGCTTTACATCAAGTTATCATGAGATTGTCCACAATTAACACAAGAAGTCAGCTTCCAGGAAAGACTTAAAAAAGATATTCCTCATTTTTAATCACTTTGTCTAACATTCCTTACAGAAAAAAATTTATTATTCAGGAAATGGGCCAGTTTCCTTGACACATTTTTAAAAATCATACTTGGTTCTTACACCAGATTTTCAATCTGCCACACTGAGGTACTTGAAATGCCAAAAGCTTGGACTTTAGTAATAAATTAGGTAGTTTTATTTGGATGTAATATGCCTAAAAATTATAATTTTTTGAAGTAACATAACTTGTATTTACAAATGAATATTTACTTAGACAGACTATATGCTAATCCCAATATACCACCACTGGAGATTTGGGGGAATTTCCACTTTAGAGCAGTTCAGTATGTCTCAGGAGAAAGATAGACTCATTCCTCTATAACTAACATATTTTTCCCTTAAACCATATTATCCAATCTAATGTCACTTGGGTGCAAGTGACATCTGATCATTTCTAATAGACAAATACAACCTCAAAGGTCAAGAAATGTCCTGCCTCATATTCAAAAGAACATGGCAGAATCTAAAGGAACCGCAAGGCAACTACATTGGGGAAAACACTGTGCATACACTATCTGGTATTTTTGCTTAAAAAGTTACGAGATGTTCAAGTTATTACTTTAGAATCTTTACATGCTTTTTTTCCTGTGGGGAAATATTTGTGCATGATAATCTTAGGGTGGCTCTATAAACAGAACTATAAACTTGCTTAAATTCATCTGTGTTCTATCTCAGAAATCTAATCAATAAATCTAATCAGGCACATAAATCACAATTATACTTGGGAAAACAAAGGAAACCGATAACTGTGCCTAAAATGAATATACATATCCTTTATCTTTAAAAAAAAACAACATATAAAAATCAGCATTTCTAATTCAAAAAAGATATCAAAGAATTTACAGTGCACTAAATTTAGAGTTTATTCAGTTTATAAACTTCATACTCTTTAATCCTCACTAAGATCACAAAAAAAACTTAACAAAGATCGCAGAATAGTCTTTGGAGAAACTATCCTTACAGTCACTGTTAGGAAAGGCTAATCTTGGTCTCTGATTATAATTAAGGAAGTACTGGTTTAAAAAAAAGAAAAATGAGCAAGTCGGATTGAATTAGAAAATAATCTATAATTTTGCTTCAACTAAATTCCATTTTAACTTAATTTCTACCAAAATACCCATTGTGAACTTCTTAACTCGCTTGGATAATCAGCCAAAAACTTTTCTAGAAGACAAATAGATAAGATAGGAAGATTTCCATATATTTACCTTGCATTTTTACTTTAGATTTTTGGCCTTAAATCTTTCCTTTGTTATGAAATGAAGCTAATAAAATTAAATTTAACATGGATGGGATTATAAGACAAATTAAAATAGTCAGATTAAAATACCTGTTTTAGAACTTGTCCAAAATAATTGTCTTAAAAAAAATCTTTCATATCTAATAAGAATATTAAGTAATCATTTATTTCCCAAATCAAACATGGTTTAGTTTGTCCCAGGAACAGACTCTGACAAGGATTCAAAGATAAGAAGCTAATTGGGAGGTAATTCCAGTAAAGGTTCATAAAGAATGGGAAGGAGACAGAAAAGAGGAAGAAAATTTTTTTAAAACACATTTAAAATTTTCCTGCTGTGAGCAATGAGGTCCAGTCCCACCAGAAACCCCAGAAGACAATGTGAAACATGCCTTACTTGGAGTATTACCAGCAGGGCAAGAAAGCTGGAATTATTATCCTCCAACGCTCCCATCCATCACTGGCTGATGGCTGGCTCCAGTGGATTATCTTCCTAGCACTTCCACTCTGCCCTGTGTGCAGATGAGAACATCCAAGACAAAGCTGCAGGTGCTTGCAGCACACTTAATGCATGGGCAAATGTCTGCTGCACAGTCTCACCACTAGTAAGACTCACAGACCAAATAACTTAAATTTCATTTTTCTCACTGTTCCATTACAAAGAAGCAGTGCATTTAATGATGCAAGCCATAGAACAGAATTTTAAGGTCTAAAAGTAAATCCCCCAGCAAAGAAAATGGATGTCTGCAGAATCGTTAGTATTGCAACACACCAAAAGAAACCTATTTTTGTCTGAATTAATCAAAATAGACATTTACATGAATGATTCCCATTTTTATTGAAGTTGCAAAACCCTTTTACTATTCAATTCAATATGGTACCCCAAAAAGCCAGCACCAAAAATAAAACACAGAATAATAATATGGCATATAGTATTTGTAACATAGACTGAAAATTAGAAGAGCTGAATTCTTGTCCTAGCTCTAACACTAACTAGCCCTGTGAACTTACTAAGTCATGTTATTCGTATGGGCTAAGTTCTCCATCAGTAAAAATAATAATGTCTACCTTATTTATTGTTTAAATTAAGAGGAAAGAAAAAGTTGTGAAACACTTTAAATTAAAAGTACAATGAATTAAATAGTAAGGTATTTTTATTATGGTCATAAAACATCAAAGGTAAAAGGCCCTTAGGAGTCACAGTATTCAATTCTAGCCCATATAAATAAATTAACTCCTCTAGAAAACAGCAGTGATTTATTTCAGCAACTCAGTAGCAACTCCCTGGCAAAGCTAAAAATGGATTCCAGTGCAATGTTCCTAGCAATCCCTAGCATCTCTCCACTTGGGATTTGGCCGGACATGTCACAGGGCAAGCAGCAAAAAGCACATCTTAATTAATTATTTTTAAACACCATAGGATATTGCAAAATATGAGCTAAGAATCATGGGCCAATGGTTTCAAATTACCAGATCACTTATATTACCATTCATTTCCTTTGGCATTACAAAGAGCATAGGTATATTAAATTCTACCATCTTTTTAATTAGTAAGGAACTTGGTTTCCACAATTAAACACTGAAAATGGGGGAGCCAATTAAAAAGTGTTTCCAATTAAAACGTTTATTAACATGGGGATAAGAACACATATGTAATAACTTAATCAATAAAAAAATTATTAAAAGGTTTATTCTTTCCTGTCCTTCAGAAAACACTCCATATAAAGATGGTGTTTTGTTCTCCTTCCTTTAAAATTCAATTCATCAAAATTGAACACCAACTAAATATCTATTATGTGTTAGATTCAAATGGGTAAATTTTAAATGGAAAAAAAAACAGAAAATTTCCATTTATAAAATTGTTAAGTTAAAAATTTATTAGATCTAGGTTCAACAGTCTAAACATTTAATTTTTAAAAATTCATACAACTCAGTGTCATATCATTCTAGTTTTTTAGTTTTCATCTTTTCAATACTTTTTACTTAAATGTATATAACATCACATTCACTAAGTAACTGAGAGAATATCATGGTCAGAAAAATTAAAATATTTTCCAAAAGTTTACATTGGCAGATTTAAAGGCCAGAACCTCAGGTCATAGTCATAATCTAAAACATTTGGCTTTCAATAGCTTCCCAATAGTGATATTTATATTCTCTTTGGTTTTAATATTAGGACAGAAAAAATATGCCTAGTATATCTAGTAAAGTTACAAACCTTACTTTACAGTATAAAATATGTATTTGAACATAATTTACAATTTATATGAAAAACCAATTGCATTACATTATGGCTTTCAAAATCAGGAGAACTGGCTTTTTAATTTCTTTCCATTGTTTTTATAGGATGATTGGCCAAAACTTTACATTAGAATTAAACACACACACACACAATAAAAGTGGGTACAAACCACTCTGGGATCACTGTAGAACCCTTGGACAAATGTCAGACCTAAAACCCTAAAATTCTTCACATAGTACCCAACAAGCAGACTCTATCAAAGACAGAGTCTAACTCATGATTGGCCAACTAAATCCATCCACAAGAATGACTTATCAAAAGGCAGAGGTCCCAGTTGCCAGCATTGCTAGAGGGCAACTTTACCAAATGATGACACTGTGGCATGCCACTCAACTCTATTTGCAGGTTGGAGGAGAGGAAGAGCATAGAGAAAAAGTTATCTACCAGCTGCTGCTCACTCCCCTACCATTTTGACATTAATAGGCATAAAAAAGAGCAAGTTCCCTCAATATCTTTTTCTGGTAATGATATGGCTGTTTTAGATTCAAAAAGCATTTGTGTTTAATATAGATAGGTCACTTATTCAAAGACCACTTAAATTATTTTAGTAAATGGTAGAACTCTACCTTATATTTAAACTAGAGGCCCAGTGCACAAAAATTTGTGCACTCAGGGGGGTCCCTCAGCCCGGCCTGTGCCCTCTCGCAGTCTGGGACCCCTCAAGGGATGTCCACCTGCTGGCGTGCCTGGCCAGCCTGGGTGAGGGGCTGAGGGCTGTTCGCAGGCTGGCCACAGATCCCATTGACCCAAGGTCCTAGTGAGGCTGGCTGGAAGCAGGTTTCTGGGGTTTATTTATCTTCTATAATTGAAACTTTGTTGCCTTGAGTGGAGGCCACAGCCGGCCTAGGCAGGCAGTTTCCTCCATCACTGGCCTCCTGTTTTCTCTACTCTGTGGCTGCCGGCCGCCATCTTGGCTGGGTTAATTTGCATATCATGGCTCTGATTGGCTGGTGGGCATGGCTTGGCTGGTGGGCATGGCTTAGGTGTAATGGAGTGAGGGTTAATTTGCATATTACTCTTTTATTAGATTAGACGTTGTAACTAAAGTACATTAATTATCCTAAGGGTCCAATGTTCCACCACTAACAATTAAATAACAATCATCTTATCAAGTTATAATATGTGTTAAAAGTGTTGCCCTAATTGGTTTGGCTCAGTGGATAGAGCATCGGACTGTGGACTAAAGGGTCCCAGGTTCGATTCCGGTCAAGGGCATGTACCTTGGTTGAGGGCACATTCCCAGGAGGTGTGCAGGAGGCAGTTGATCGATGTTTCTCTCTCATCCATGTTTCTAACTCTCTATCCCTCTCCCTTTCTCTCTATAAAAAAATCAATAATGTATTTTTTTAAAAGTTGGTATTAAATTATCAAAATCAATTTTTTCTTAAAAATGACTTCCCTTAAGAGTTTTATATAAATGAAAAATGTTTCATTTTATTTGTACTAATTCTATTAGCTTTTTTCAGCTTGGTGACCCATAATTTTAGGTCTATATCATAATATACCCAGGTGATGCTGATGCTGAGAGTACAGGGATTCTACTTTAGAACCCTGATTTAGCTTTTGTTTGAATACTTCCAATGATTTTATGAGGACAGAGCCACTTTTCATTTAGAAATTCTTATACAGAACATTAAATACAGAACCAGGAACTTTCATTTCTCACAATTAATTTTTCCATCAATAACACAGAGTAACCCTATTCCTTCTTACATATGGCAGTCACTCAATTCTTATCTTCTCTAAAATAAACATCGCCAATTTCTTGGACTGCACTTACCACACCACTCAGACCTTTCGCATTCTGGTTGCCTCCCTGTGTACATTTAACTCACAATGTCCCTCTAAACATGTGGCACATACAATTTAACAAATAATGTAAACATTTTAGTCTAAATATCAGAGTACATTTGGTTTATTACATCTCCTAATCAATAATAGTTTTATAACTACATTAGTCTTTCAGCAACTATATCACCGCACTTCCCAACTGCCAATCTATGGACTGATACTTGAAGTTTTCAGTGATCTAGAGTAAATGAGAAAAGAACAGTGTAATAATTCTTAAAATTTTTCAGGTTAAACAACTTTAATTCTGAGTTTACATCCTTCCTAAATATTGGGGAGAGGGGAAGGTGTAAAGTGATGGTGATAGAAGTCTTTACATGGCAAAAACAAAGTCTCACATTTCACATCTCTCTTAAATTATTGGTCTAGTGTCCTAAAATACTCAGGTAAAAAGGTTCATCTGATCCATTCATTTTTTTTTTAATCTATTCTTAACTACCATCTAGGTAGTTAAGTGCTTGGAAAAATTTTTGTAATTTGCAACAACCAATCACAAACCCCCACTCATGACTCAATTTATGGCAGCTAAGCAAACCTCCAGTGGGCTCCAGCAAATAAAAGGGCTTCAAAGTGTTTTTAACACGGGTTCCTAATTTCGCTTACCCATTTCCCACTTACCTTTATAATCCTAAATAACTCTCAAATCCAGCAAACTAAACTACATCAAATTAAGAGAGGGTTGGGATGATACAACCATTTGTTGCAGTTTAAATTACTAGCCAGTAATTTGAACTACAAGTGAACTACACCATCTAAGGCAGGGGACAGCAAACTACCAGCCATGGACCAAATTCAGCTCGGTGTCTTCTGGGTTTAGTGGAACACATTGTCTATGGCTGCTTTTGTATTACAATAACAAAGGTAAATAAATAAAACAGAGATCATTTGGCCTGCAAAACCAAAATATTTACTATGTGACCCTGTACCAAAAGCATATGCCAACCTCTACTCTAGGGTAATGAACTATTTGCTGCCAAAGAAAATTTTTGAGACCTACAACAATAACCATTAATCAACTCCAGGTGCCTGTACCATCCATATTAAAATAGCTAAATATAAGCACTGGACTATCTGAATAGTCCTTTATCCTACCTACTCTGTATAAAGACTTGCTGCCCACCCAAGATGAAGAATTTACTTACCTGCTCACTGAGCTAATCTTTAACATACATTTCTCAAGAACTCACTAGTGAAACAGTGAAGAATCCATGAATACACTGTTCTGTGTAATCTAAGGTTTAAAAAAAAGTTGCAAATAACTCAAAAAATAAAGAAGAAACTATATAAAACTACATAATAATTTCATTTACATTTTAGATTTCAAATACAAAACACGGCTAAAGGCACTTAAAGTAGAAAGGCTTAAGTTCAACAATTTAGGTATCTTAATCACATTAAATAATACATATTAATTTTCCTTTTCTATTAAAAATGACTTTCATTTTCATGTATGTTAGAAGGAAAAAAATAATACTTCTAATCTAATTCAATCATGTAGCTTTAAACATATGTGACACCAGAATATCTAAAGAGTAAAATCACAACATTAAAGTACTTTGAAACTGGCAAGTGCTTAAGAGATCACTTCCATGTTTTACAGGTGAGAAAGTTTTGATACAACATGAAATATCTATGGTGAGAGAATTAATTAGCAGCAGAGGCAGAACTAGAACCCAACACTCAACTATCAGTTTGGAATTCTTTCTAGTTAATGACTGAGCATGAAAGACATGCTCATATTCTAGGAAAGGGATGATGTTGAAATATTCTAAAGTTTTAAATGTACAGTAATCATACTAATAAGGCTACTGCCCACTCAACCTAGCAACCCTCTTGTGTTTTTTATTAAACAATCAACTATAACATTACAGAAGGAAAAAACTGATTCATTGTAAAGCCATTCATTAATTAGAATGATCAAAAGAACAAAGAAATATTTGTTTAACAAACTGTCAAAGATTTAAAAAATAAAAATCAATAGTCCAGAAGAGCAGTTTGAGTACTCCTATATTGCTAATTTGGCACAAACTTTCTGAAGGGTAATTTGGTCATATTTTAAAGATCCTAAAAAGCTCTCAGCATCTAAACCAATTATCCCATTCCCATGAATCTACCCTAAAGAACTAGTCTAATATAGAGTTCAAATTTCACATACAAAGATATCCATCTGCTATTATTTATAATTTTGAAATATTAGAAACAATCTAATATTCAAAGAGAGAATGGGTTCAATTATGGTATATTCATATAACAGAATATTAGGCAGTCATTTTTTAAAAATCACATTTTTAAAGATATGGGAAAGGACTTAATAATCTTAAGTTATAAAAGTAGGATACAACTATATGGTCAGTATAATCTCAATATTGTTATGCACACACACAATCACATGTACACACTCATACATATAAATAGCATAGACAAAGACAAAGAAAATACAAAAAAATTCAACAGTATTATCTCTGGATAGTGAAATTGCAGACAATTTTTTCTCTTTATACTTTTCAGTATTGTCTAAATTTTCCGTAATAGTCATGTATTAGTTTTATACTCAGAAAACATTAAAAATTCATTCCATAGTTAATTTTGAAAATTTTACATTCTTTATAGTAAATAAGGAATAAATATTTATAGCACTTAAAAATGTATCTAAATTATGGGAAATAAATGAGTAATATGTTAGAGTATAATTTCCACACATGTTTAGGTGGGTAATTTTGAATCCAAAAGCAGCATTATTTTATCTCAATTTTTGTGTATAGAAAGTTGATATTTAGTAAATAAGAAATGCAATTTTTAAATAAAATTGGTGCAAGGCATCTAAAAATTGTGCTATTCTGGTATATCACTGAAGATACAAATGTTCTCCAACGTAATGAAGATACCCACTGTGAGATTGAAATAGGCATAACCTAGTACATGCATGGTGGCCAACAATTAACTAACGGAATACATTTTTTTTCCAATGTGACTACAACTGGTCTATGCCAAAGAAAGAAATACAACACCATACCATTATTTTAGTTGGAAGAGCCGCACCAAAAGTCATGAAAAAATATTTCAGAACTATAAAAAAAATCCAGTGGCTTTTTGATGTTATTGTTAATGATGTCTTGCTAAAAATTCAAGTCAAAGTGCTTAAAGCACTAAAAAAGCATAGCAGCAGTCTATGGTCTGCAATGATTTGAAAAACTCTAAGAATACTCTTCAATGTTTCCTCATTTGCAGACTACTGCCTATAAAACACTATTTTTAGAGGAAAGGACTACATCTATGTTCTTTTATCAATTGTGAATATACAATATAGTAATGACACAAAGTGATGTCACACACACAAGAAACTATGTAATTTAAAAAGCTAACTTTAAAATATGATTCTAGTATCTGTGATAAAAAATCACATATATATGCAAAATATAAAATACAGCCTAACATTTTTATATAAGAACTAAAGTTTACCACTTTTAACATAAAAATTGAGATGAATTAATAAAAAACAATTTTCATATATACCACAGAGCAATAAGTTTAAATCAGACTATTTTGAGTTGTGTAGCCCTTTATTAGCAACTAAAATAGAAGGTATCTGTTGTACAACACGGGTAGTAATTGACTATAACTGGAGAATTATTATATTCTAATACAGATCATTTATAAATGCAATTTCTTTATTAAAAAGCTTCCACCTTTTTTGTCTGTGTACAATTTGCAAAACTATTCTGAAAGCGGAATATATGTGCACAAGTCTGCAAAGAGTGCAAATTTAGGATATGGTAAATGCTTTACAAGTTATTTTCAAAACACTGCCACAACTGGGCCATTACACTGCCATCTTCTTTGATCAAAATATTTGATGCCAGCCTTCCTTCCACTGCCCTAAACTATAAAGCATTTTTTAATGAGTTGAAATTAAGGAAGGACTACACCTACTAGAAAAGAAGAGAAGAAAGTTCTATTTGTTTGAGGTTTCAGAATCCCCCCAAACCAGGATCTGGGTCTTGGTAAGGGCTAGGCTGGGACCCCGAACAGAGTATGAGTATGTGCAGGTGGCATCCCTGAGGATTCAGAGCGTCAGTGGACCGTGAGTGCTCCAGCAGCGTAACTCACTGAACTGTCTTGCCAGTTTCTGCACTGGCTTGACTGAGCATAATTCAAAAAGGAAAAGCTCATATTCATTCCATTCTTCTGGAGCTCTGTAATAGCCTATAAAAAGAAAGATATGATTAGCACTCTTTGAATGCATTGGTGGCTTAACTTTGCCCACTTCACAGCTGGAGCCTAGATCTCTTTCACTCGTCACTTGTTTCTTGAATTTCTCTTCAACTCATACTAAATAGGAATAAAATGATAATTCCTTATTTAATTCTATCAAAGTACTTCTCCTAACACAGTTTCTAGATAAATCAGTCATCTTCCACCCCTACCTCTCCTTGTATTTAATAAGACCACTTAAAAACAAAAAATTAATTCATAGCATCTTTCTCTCTTTTCTCTAAACCAAATCTTAGTACTCTACTATCTTGAATTGTTGCAGTCTTTTCTTTGTCTGACTCTGGCTAAGGTTAAAATGTATATAAATTAAGTTTCAAAAGGTATACCAGGATTTTTACTTTTATTGAGCCTATTATTACTTCCTCCTCCTCCCATTCCTGAGTGAGTATACACTCCCTTCTTTCTTAAAAAGTCTTGCATTTTATTTCAGAAAATCCATATTGTTTTATTTATGAAGGAAAATATTAAAGTTATTCTCTCTTTCAAAATTCCAACTAACCAAGACTTCTTGGTGCTTGCTTCGGCAGCCCATATACTAAAATTGGAATGATACAGAGAAGATTCATTAGCATGGCCCCTGAGCAAGGATGACACGCAAATTCGTGTAGCATTCCATATTTTAGAAAAAAAGACTTCCACCTATTACCTCCATTCCTTAAAACTGCTGTTTTTCTTGTAAAGAGAAAAATATATACATGTCATCTGTCTGGCTTTATTAACTTGCACATTTCTGAAGTTCAAGAGCAAAATCTTCTATTTATTTTTATAGAGTCTAGGACACTAAATAAAACCAAGAAATCAATAAGAACATCTCTTGAAAGGTTACTTTGGTTTATATTTATAAAGAGCATACTGGAATTGGCTGAGAATCTAGAGAAAATGGGTCTGCATTCTAAATAACTTTCTGCATTTAAAAGAAAGTATCAGCCTGTCTTCCAGTGACATACAACTTTATTCCGGTAACCAAAACAATGGAAATCCAAATTATTGTAAATGTACTAAAAGAAAATAGACTACATGTACTGAAAACCAATGCTAATAAGTTACCTTAAGAATTGAAGATTATTTTAAAACATCATAGGATCAAATATTAAAAATCAAGGCTTCTTAAGGATACTCACATTTAATAACACTCCGATGGGATGTCTTCCACATATAGTATTATGGTATTTCTTCAAGTAATTACTAAAAGATACAGGATCTAATTGTTCTATAATACTCATACCCTAAAAATAAGTGAGAGGGGGAGAGAAAGAGACAAAGAAAATGAAAGAAAAAGGGAAAAAGGACACTATTATTTCCCAGTTACATTTAAAAACTGTTACTTAGAGCTAAACACTGTAATTTTTTAATTAAGAAGTAAATAAACTACATTAAATAAACCTTGTAAAATACCAAACTCATTTGTCCAAAGCTAATCTCATAGTCAACTCTCAACAATACATTATTAATAGAAAACTTTTAACCCCCATTTAGTTTTCTCTGATCTCCTCATGTTTCTACACCATCTTCACCAGTTGCTACTTTGCTGATAATCGTCAACCATTTCATAATTTTATATTTTTATTTTTAAGTAAATCTATTATGAAAATTTTCATAAAATTGAATTTGATATATACCTGTATATATATATATCCACTATATTTCTCCTACTATTGTCATAATCAAGAGTTGGTTGTAACTTAACTATTTCCATAACTAAATTTAAAGACATTTTAAATTATCAGTATTCTGGGTACGTGATAAAGAAGATACTACAAACTAAAGAAAAAAATTAGTTTGCATATTTTTAATTAATTTAAAGTGCATAAAAGATTAATAAAAGGTTAACAAAATAAGTCACTTATGAACAAATTTTTTAAAAGAAAAGCTTTTTATTTTTTTAATACTTCAAACTAGGATGCTTTATTTCCAAGACTTTCGTTCAGAATCAGTGTTTACTAGTAGACTACTATTAGAACAATCACTATGACTCGAATACTTATTTACACTAAATTCCATATTCTGCAAATGCATTCAAATAATGTGTTCATAATACATTAATAAATACATAAGGGCAACTTTAACTCATCTGAATCTAGCAAATAAATTAATGACTAACTCATTACCTTACCTTATTTTCTTATTCTGGTAAAACACATTTATGTTCAATAAACTGGACTAAAGTCCTTCAGGAGAAATGTAAATGGTAGTTTAGGGAATTAACTAATATATTTTGTGTGGCTTTAAAATTATATTTCAACAAAACAAGTAATGTGTAAAAAGCACCTGGAGTAATCAGATGAACCGTCATCTGAAAAATGATAGTAACATAGATGATATATAAATATTGCAGTGGCAGCACCAAAATTTAATTAATAAAGAATCTTTTTACACAATATTTAAGTGCTTCATAAACATTATTACATTCTGCTGCAACTATAGCTAAAAGACAGGCATACGCATGTATAATCAACTTTCAATTGCCTGCATATCAATTAGCCACTCTCAAGACTTATCCACAACCAGAGCTTAAGGCTAAGTTGATTTTCTCCTGCTAACTACAAGGCTTCCACATCAACAGCCTCCACTCACTTTTGTAGAAGTTCATAGATAGATGAAACTACATTAGAAGCTAAGATAAATAATTAGTATTATAATTCTGGTGCAAAGAAAATTCACACAATGTATTTCTAAACAAAGCAGAGATGAAGTAACAAATCTTTTCCATAAATACAGATAATCAAGATATAACTCCCTAAAGATGAAGAAACAGACATGAAGCAGATTAAATGCTTGCCTCTAACTTTCTAATCCTAGGCTCTATCTCACTGACTATTCTGCCTTACCTCGTATAACTAAAGACATGCCAACAATTCTTCCAATAATCTCTTTAAATAATATGGTATACATGTTATATGAGAATTTTAATGCTCTTGGATAAAGTCTAGGACAGCTTACCTTAAATAGAATTCCAATCATTAATAAATTATGTGGCATTGAGGTTCCAATGTATGTTTTAATATTAAAATCTCAAAGCACATTTTTGAACAAACATATGAAATGTATATATTGACATGAAGAATTCAAAGAGAAGGAAAATAATGATCCCACTTTAGAAAAGAATTCAATGCAACTGACCAAGAAATTTCATATAGAAAGGCATAAAGTTATAAATGTAGAAGACGTTACTAAATAAAATGTTCAAAATGAAGATACTGATTAAATTACAATAAAAAACTGTGATGATGGAATAAAAGGGATTAAATTTAAAATTTTAATTCCCAAAAGTGTGTTATGTACCTACTAGGGCAAGAATCAATTTCATTACACTCAGTTCTCTGATGAATATGATAATTAAGAGGTATGCCTTTTAATTAAAGAGGGACAGAGAAAAGTTAAGGCTTTACAATTGAAAAATTCATGAAGATCACAAACAACAGCAATAATGATAAAACTGCAAAATGGGATATCCATTAACTAATACAGAACACTGGCAAATATGCTTTTATATATGTTTATGTTTTGATGCCAACAATTTTGAAATTACTATTACCAAAATTCCAAGATGATGAAAAATAAAATGCTTCTCAAATATGCCTAATTAACTTTTCCATTTCTTAAAATACTGGAAGATATGATCAGTGAATCTAAGGTCCAGGCGCTGGAAAGCTTGCCAATAGTCTAGTAAACTGAGTATTTGTTCACATGAATTGAATCTAATATGGAGCAGTGAAAGTGGGTCACTACCCATTCAGCTCTAAGATACAAACCAGATATTATAAACACCAAAAGTCTATCCATCAAGACTAGATTTCTGAGGAAGTTAGTACCTTCAGCAAGAAATCCTCAGATTGAGCCCTAATTGATTTGGCTCAGTGGATAGAGCATTGGCCTGCAGACTCAAAGGTCCCAGGTTCGATTCTGGTCAAGGGCATGTACTTTGGTTGCGGGCATATCCCTGATGGGGAGTGTGCAGGAGGCAGCTGATCAATGTTTCTCTCTCATTGATGTTTCTAACTCTCTATCCCTCTCCTTTCCTCTCTGTAAAAAAATCAATAAAATATATATTTTAAAAGAAAGAAAGAAAGAAATCCTCAGATTGAAAGCTAACTCTCTACTTTGAGGGGGAGAAGGATATCCATCATTGTCCTCACTCTCCCAATAAAGGGTGAAAGCTTGCAATCAAACCCCAATGGCAGTCCTAAACTAAACAGGCAGTTTTAACTGACAGAACTGCAGATTCAGGACTCTGATAAAATAATAAAAAACTCCCCTTTGAAGAAAGTTTATCTATATATAATAAAATACTACATTTTATTTATTATCTCCCAGAAGTAACCTCTCTCTAAAATAACAAACACAAAAGAGTAGCTAAACTTTTTAAGAGGTCTTTAAGAAATAAAAACTAGAATCATGTCTTCTAATTATGAACACATAATTAATCATATTATCAAATCATCAGGACTCTTTTTAAGTGAGTATATACATTTATGTTGGAAAGATGAGTACACATTTAGGTAGGTAAGATGAGAACAGAAAATATTCTGATTTCTGTAAGAGGCATCAAGATAAAATCATATAGTGAAAAAAAATTTATAGGAAAAAAACATCACCCTAAAGAGCACTGTGTTAAGAAGCAATGTATTACCTTAAAGATGATACTATATAACTATCTTAAATCATTACCTTAAGTAGCCAGCTATCTTAAAAATGATGTTTTATAACTGCTAAAGACTACTAAAGAAACTACTGGTCTAAGTCAAGAGAAAGGTATGAATAATTTTAATTTCAAAAGAGTAAGAAGGAAGAAAAGTAGCTGAAGTTAAGAAAATAAAGTGTTTACTAATAAATGTGGAAGGAAAAGAAGTTGTAAGGATGACTACAATGACATTTTTGGATTCTCTCTGGCAAATCATAAGTAATTTGCCTATGTCCATATTGAAATATTGGTTTACATCAAAAGTGGTACAGAAAAAATAATCATGTAATATATATAAAATATGTATAAATATGGCTAATGTTTCAAATATGTGATCTAAGAAGTTAACAAAAATCAATGTCTTAAAATATATTCTGCTTTGGTCACTGTAGTTACTGAAATTACAAAGTACTAATTACCAGAAAACCATGGTCAGTAGCTAATAATATTATGACTTGCAGAATCTGTATCTTATAACCAGTTACCTCGCTCCTTCAAAAACAACATTTAGAAGATACACTTTGTTTTCTTATGTATTTTTTCTTTATGCATGTATTTTTTCACATAATTAATTTCCAAGATACTCAAATGCTAGAGATATAAACATTTTGTAATAAAAACAGCTATTTTTCTTTTACTTTGGAACCTAGAACCTACTTTCGTTTGTTTCCTAGCTTTTTAATAACTACATTTAACAAGACTTTTCTGGTAACCAAAAAGGACCAAAACTAGTTAATACACAAATTTTAAACAGGTTAAATCTAAAATTTTATACTTCACCCTATTAAATCTTCAAAATGTATAATTATTTATAATTCAGAATTACTAACATTTTTGTAATACTTACAAAGAGAACCGCCAATTTCATTGTATTTGCTCTGAAAAGACTGAATATGGAAACTAAGATATTGGTTCTCAAATGAGATTATAACATAAAATGATACTTTAAGAAATAAATATATAGGAAATATACAAACAGATATTCACCATTTGGTTATATAAATCAATTAAGAAAACACTGTAAGAAAGTCTGTCTAACAATGAGAGTACATATACACATATATGTATAAAAACATACATGAGTATTCAAACAGAGCTAAACCATTCTTATTACTTTAATCCATTTATTCTACTCCCAGAATTGATTTTATAACTTGAATTAACAGCATGCTAGTAATACAAGAACAGAACACTTATGAGTTATTTAAAAAGTTATACATAAATAGAAATGCTTCAATAAATGGACTGCAAAAGTCAACTCCAAGTCAAATGTTATATCCAATATTAAAATCAATCATATTAATATGAAGCGAATACTCAATATTTATTCAGAAATTATATTCCAGGCTATTTAAATAAAAATTTTTAAATTGTGCTTCTTTGGACATCTAAAGTAAGGTAAGTCAGATGCAGATTTAGAAGTCACCTAAAGCTCACTAGGTGAGCTTATACTTTTTAAAGTTTCAAAGACTTTGAAGCTAGCATAAAAGACAACAATTTCAGGAAAAGTATGATAATCATGCCAATGGGTAAATCATACTCTTTTTTGCTCTGCCTCAAAGTAAGAAACCAATTTAACTGATCAAGAGACAAATTAAGCTACCACTCTTAATATAAACTAACAACACAGTTAGTAGAAAGGTTAAAAGAATTAACTATGGGTGTTTATATATAACACATACACAGAATAACAAAGACTATTAAAGTACTTAGATATGAACACAGTTCTAGAAAGTTCCAAATGATGCTATTATGTTCACTCACTTGAGAACAACAGGTACGACAATGTTTTGGGGAAAACATCTTCCATATGTTAAAAACAACATTCATTGATTTGCAAATTCTTACATTTGCAAAATTAAATGTTGCCTGATTAAAGTTCACAAATCATATAAAGAGAAAAGAAGGGGAGAAAACTTCAACAGATCAAGAACCATAGTGGGACAGTTCAAATTTACTACAAAGCTATTTTAGGAATAAAGATGTTGTGACTCTATACTACCAAAGGGGATTTCCAGAGGCAGGTACAGGCAAATCTATTTGAAAAAGTTCCACAGATTATTTCAACTGTAAAACCAGAATTGATGACTACTAATGTAGACAATTCATCTTTGCCCTGGCTTTACTTACCATCTGTCATCTCTCCCTAACTTACTACCAATGCACATGTTACTACTTCTAATCCTGGTGTAGAACCCATTCTCTACAACAGCCAAAGTAACCTTTAAAATAATGTCAATTAGATCACCTCACTTCCCACTGCACTTACATAAACTTCTTACCCTGGAATATAAAGCCCTGCACTATCTGACCCCTGCCTCTCTTACCAAAGCTCGGACCGTTCTTACCCTTACCTACTCTACAACTGCAACACTGGACTTTTTTCTTTTCTCCTAGCACATCAGCATCTTTCCCATCTTAAGGTCTTTGCACTGGCAGTTCCTTCAGTGTAGGTCTTCCCTCTGATTATTCTTGGTTTGCTCCTCCTCATCACTTATATTTCAGTTTAATGTTTCTCCTCAAGGAAGTCTTTCTCCAATCAGCCTAGAATCATTTACTATCTCAAAACCATTTAAATATTTTCTAAATAGCACACATCACTATTGGAAATTAATTTACACACATCCTTACCTTTTTTATTTTTATTTATTTATTTTTTTTTGTTAATCCTCTCCAGAGGATATTTTTTTCCATTGATTTTTCAGAGAGAGTAGAAGGGAGGGAAGCAGAGAAGGGAAAGAGAGAGAGAGAAATATCGATGTGAGAGACACATCAACTGGTTGTCTCCCACATGTGCCCTGACCAGGGGCCAGGGATCAAACCTGCAACCCAGGTACATGCCATTAACCGGGAATCAAACCCGTGACCCTTCAGTCCAAACCCAATGCTCTAACCACTGGGTGCATTGTTAACTTTTTAAAAATAATGTGTATCTCCCTTCCATTAGAATAAAATTTCTGTGATATCAAGTCTGCTTGCTTACTGCCATAGCTCCACAAGTGCCTACACTGAAAATACACTCAAAAATAACTGGCAAGATGAAAATCCAAATGCCTACTTGATTGACATCTCCACTAGAATTTCTTAAAGGCAACTGAATATATCCCCTAAAGAATTTACAATCTCCATACCTCCTAAAATATCTGGACCTATCAGTTTATGTTTCTGTCGTAAGTGAATAGCAATACCATACAGTAGCATAAACCAGATATGTAGGAGCCATCCTTGATACTTCCTTTCCCAAGTCCTACTGTAAATCTGTCTTTTATATATACTGAATACATCCACTCTGCCCCCTCTCTTCCAACATCACTACCCCATCCATTGTCTAAATTACCATTTCTCACCTGAATTACCCAACTAGTCTACTCATTTCTCCTCTGGCATCCCTCCAATTCATTTCCTCCCACTGCAGCTATATGATCTATTCAAATCCAATCTGATTTTATCACTCTCCTATTTAATATTCTTTAAATAGCCTGTTCTAGATTCTCTGGCTCCATTTCTCACCACTTCCCCCTCCAATCGTCCATTGATTCATTCAATAAATATACAGGCTGATACAAAATGGACAAAAATCCTGATTTCATGAAGCTTATAATCTAACTAGAGGCCCGGTGCACAAAAATTTGTGCACTGGGGGAGGGGAAGTCCCTCAGCCCGGCCTGTGCCCTCTAGCAATCTGGGACCCCTTGGGAGATGTCCACCTGCTGGCTTAGGCCGGCTCCCTGGGGGGGGGGGGGGGGGGGGGGGGGACCAGGCCTAAGCTGACAGCCAGACATCCCTCTGGCAGCCTGGGGGCTCTCAGGGGATGTCCACTTGCCAGCAGGGAGCAGGCCTAAGCTGCAGTCAGATATCCTTAGCTCTGCTGAGAAGGCGGGAGAGGCTCCCACCACTACTGCTGTGCTGGCAGCTGGCAGCCTGGCTTGTGGCTGAGCAGAGCTCCCCCTGTGGGAGCGTACTGACCACCTGAGGTCATCTCCTGCATTGAGCATTTTGCCCCCTAGTGGTTAGTGTGTGTCATAGTGACCAGTCATTCCCAGTGGTTCTGCTGTTATGGTCAATCTGCATATTACCCTTTTATTATATAGGAGAGAGGCCTGGTGCATGGGGGGGGGGGGGGCAGCTGGTTTGCCCTGAAGGTTGTCCCGGATCAGGGTGGGGATCCCACTGGGTTGCCTGGCCAGCCTGGGTGAGTGGCTGATGGCTGTCTGCAGGCTGGCCACAGCCCCTTCAAGGTGGGTGCGCCCCCCCCCCCCCAGGGTACCTGGCCAGCCTGCTTGAGGGGCTGATAGCTGTTTGCAGGCTGGCAACATCCCCTTCAGGGAGGGGGTCCCTGCTGGGGTACCTGGCCAGCCTGGGTAAGTGGCTGATGGCTGTTTGCAGCGAGGCTGGCTGGAAGCTGATATCTGGGATTTATTTAACTTCTAAAATTGAAACTTTGTTGCTTTAACCGGAGCCCAGGTTGGGTTGCCCTTGACAACCCAGGCTCCCAGTGCTTCCTTGAGCCCAAAGCTGGAAGCAGGTATCTGGGGTTTATTTATCTTCTCTAATTGAAACTTTGTTGCCTTGAGCAGATGCCACAGCCAGCCTAGGCAGACAGGAACCTTAGCTTCCTCCATCGCAGAGGCAAGCCTCCTGCTTGTTCCAGCTCCGTGGCTGCCAGCTGCCATCTTGGCTGGGTTACTTTGCATATAGTCGCTCTGATTGGCTGGTGGGTGTGGCTTAGGTGTAGCAGAGTAACGCCGATTTGCATATTACTCTTTTATTAGATTAGATAGGGGAGGTTTATCGCCAAACAAATCAACAAAAGTTATAATCACAGAGTAGTAAGTACTAAAGTATATTCATAGAATAACTGTTCAACATAGAGCGTAATAAAAAACTGTGGACACAGTTTTGGGTTGTCTCAGTGAGAAGATGCTACTGGGGGACTTAGTGGGTGCTGTTCTCATCCCGTGACACTTTCCCATGTCCATGTGGGTGAAAACCTGCTTTTAAGTATCTACATCCTAAGTCTATTTTATATACAAACATAAAGAAGTTTCATAGATTTTAATATACAGATTTCCCAGGAATGGAACTATCTTATAAAGTGAAGACTATATACTTTGTTTAGTTTACAACTTTACTAAGCTTGCATTTTTAGTTGTCCCATTAATGATACTATGTGTGTAAGCATCTAACTCCTTCACTATATTTTTATTAATAGAGTTGTGCCTGGGCATTCACATTATTAAATATATACTGATTTATTATAAATTACTTTCACTTATTTCTTTGTCATTTACAATTAGGGTATTCATTTAATTTAATTATGATGGTAATATGCACTAATTCATTCATTTGAAAAGTATTTATTGAGCACCTACTTATTATGTTCTAATCACTATTCTAAGTACATCAGATACATTGATGGGGGGGAAAAATATCCTAACATAACTGTAATAAGTAAATGTTTTAGTCTGTTAGAAGAAAAAAGTAGACTAGGTAAGATAGGTTGGGAATACTGAATAGAGTGAGTGTACAGGATGCAAAATTAAAAGGGGTGGCCACTAGTCCTCATTGGGAAGGTGAAAGCTGAACAAAGCCCTGAGGTAAATAAATTAGACAGTCAAGTGCAAAAAGATCAAAGGTCTGAAGCTAGGCACATATATGGCATTACTGAGGAACAGTAAGGACACCAGTGTGTCCATCCTACCTCCTAAATATTTCTATATTGTAATAACTTCTGTTTATGTTTGTTCAAAGATTAGACTCTAAATTCCATTAAGTCAGAGACCATGTTTTCTCCTCTTAACATCATCAAGGCTACACAGAGTACCAGATACACAGCAGACACTTCTAGCCATTTGCTGTATGAAGAAAATAAGTGATGAAGCAACTGATATCTGAAGCTCAGAAAAATAAGAGTAGAACTAGAAGCCCGAAAAGAATTAAATGACATCATAATAAAGTCAAAAGAAAACTAAAATGAAATCTAGACAAATCCCAAAGGTAACAGTATTAAGCTATAATTGTATTTAAAGTGACAAAATAAATTTAAATATAATAAAAAATCTCATAAGTAACTAAATTTGCATTCATTCCAACTGGCTTTTAATAAACTATACTATGCAATATAATCTACTTGTAGGTTCAGATCCAGATTTCTTACTAAAACACTTTATCTACTATAGACTAAATATTCTTGTACTAAAACATATGCATAAAGCTACTAACACAGTAGTAAAGCTGATTTTAACAAATCAGACTTAAAGGCTGATAGAGTTTAAAGACAATTTAGAGACTACCTACTCCAAGTATCTCATCTCAGAGATGACAAGTTAAAGATCTGTCAGAGTTCAGAGCACATTAGTGATATACCTGCTAGGTTTAATATTCTGTTATGAATAGATACCAAAATGATTTGTCTGACTTTTTTAAACATTAAAGGAAGTACTATGACTACCATAGTATTTCAAGGAAAATGACAAGATCAATGTCTACTGTATTTCTGGGCTAGGTAAAAATAAAATTATTTTTAAATTCTGTATTTAAAATAACAGCTAGCCTGAGCATCGACCCATGAACTAGGAGGTCACAGTTCAATTCCCAATCAGGGTACATGCCAGGATTATGGGCTCAATTCCCAATATGGGGCATGCAGGAGGCTGCTAATCAATGATTCTCATCACTGATGTTTCTGTCTCTCCCTCTCCCTTCCTCTAAAATCAATTTAAAATTTTTTTTTAATTAAAAAAAATTAAAATTCCATTTAAGAAAAATCTAAATGGCCAAAAATAAAAGCAACCAGAATGCCAGAACAACTGGAACAAGTTGCTTTGATGGGAACTGCACCCTGATCAGCTCCCCTACCCTAATCAGGGGCAGGGCCAGCCAGCCAACTGCCTGTAGCCCCTTGCCCCAGCAGGCCACAGACCCTCCGCCCCCACCCCGGCCAGCCCCACCCTCGATCACTCCCCCCCACAACCCCAATCGGAGGCAGGGCCAGCCAGCCAAACTCCCACATCCCTTCCTCCCAGCCGGCCCAGCCCCAATAGGCCCCAATCAGGACAGGCCTGTGGGACCCCACCCGAGCACTGAGCCTCTAGTTAAATAATAAAAAAAGAACTAAGAATTTGCTGTTTTTTCCACTTAACAGTAAGTATTGGCATTAGTTCCCATGTTGTCTCTAAAACTAACACATTCCCCCAAATAATATCAAAAATCTGTATCTAATTATTCTTAAATTGTCTCATTAATCACTAAGATGAAGGAAATTTCCACTAATAGGACAGGGATTCTTTTATAATAAATACTGAAATGATTACAAACTATATTTTGCACACTTAAAGATAAAGAATTATTAGCCCATTGTTTCAACATATTAAGTCTTGAATCACTAATCTGAAATTAATTAAAGGAAAAAATCTTAGAGCATTAAAACCCCACACCTGAAAGACTTACCATTTTATCTAGATGTTCAATGGATCTATAAATCTCCCCCTGGGATTCATCATAGTAACTGTAACGGAACCTTTGACCTTGAAACAAATATCATGTACAAAATAAAATAGGGAAAAATTAGAAGCTAAAAAGAACGCAATTGCTTACCAAATAACTTCAGTTCTCAAGGAAGGCAAAGCACAGCTTAAGCCTCTGAGAGAATCATTCCCAAGAGCCCTTAGTATATAAAAATAAAAGGCATATTTGGGAATATAGTAAAGAAATTATATATCACCAGTGTTTTATAATGTTAAAACTAATTCAAATTGTAAAACCTTATAGTCACGAGCAATACAAAAGACTAAGGAAACAAAACAGCTTAAAAGTTAGAAGCATTGTTAAATATATTATATCAATCTAAAATGGAGAGTAAACCCAGAGTATGATGCAAGAAATTTTGGTTTAAGAAAACTCTCAATGTAACAAGTCAATGAAAGCTTAGCTTTTGCTGTACAAATGAAAGATTTGATCTCTATTACAGAAAAAAAATAAAGTGTAGATCAGAGATATATGTAGTTTGTGTGATTTTTATTACCTCAAAAGATTTTATCTCACTTTCGCAAAACTTTCTACTTGGAAAGGATCAATACAAGTGCCTTAAAATAGAATTCACAACAGAAAAGTCCTAATCTGACAATAAAATCTCAATAAGGGTGCAAGCACAGAATATTCAATGTTTAGCCGTTCTCCAGAGGGTAAAATAGAAGAAGCTCAAAATGAAGACAGAAAACGAAAGACTGAGGAGAGAAACTTTGCTTCCTAGTAAAGCCAGAAGAAAATCTAAAACAATGTGTTCTAAACCCACATAATTGTGGAGTATTATTATACTGATTATGTTGCATCTAAATCTTTCTTTCAGCAACATTCTTATTTCCAAGAACTCATTACTTTTCTATTTCTTTATTTTAAAAGATTTACCAAAATGCATTTGGGAGAGTATTACAGCACACCAATCATGTATGACACACTATGTGTCTTGTGCTTCATTTTCAGATCAAGTTCACATATCCAATTATTATTCTCACACCTGAGAAGACAGATTTCTTAGACTGGACAAGTAAGATTTTTAAGTTTTCTGTTTATCTTGCTAAAAAAATATGATGTTATAAATAATGACCAGTGCAAAATTATAAAACGCTTTTGATGTGTTGTTGTTTTTTTGTTTTGTTTTTTGAAAAAAACAGACATCACATTTCTTAAAACTTAATTGTTGCCCTAACTGGTTTGGCTCAGTGGATAGAGCGCCGGCCTGGGGACTCAAGGTCCCAGGTTCGATTCCAGTCGGGGACATGTGCCTTGGTTGCGGGCACATCCCCAGTAGAGAATGTGCAGGAGGCAGCTCATCGATGTTTCTAGCTCTCTATCTCTCTCCCTTCCTCTCTGTAAAAAATCAATAAAATATATTTTTTTTAAAAAACTTAATTGTTGATGCTGATCATCTTTAATGGTCACTTCTCTACACGATATATATTTCCTTAATTGTTACATTTTAACTTTTCATATACATTACTATGTACAAGTATTCAAAGTGGCAGTTTATTTTTCCCCAAGAGCCATTATTAAATCAATATTGCATCTTACATGATATCCTAGAATCAAGCAATAGGTTCTGAGACAATTGTCTGCTTTCTGAATATAAAAACCTTATTTGTAAACATTGCAATCCACTATAGATCTTGTACTGAAAAAGTTCTTAAACAGTGACGATTCATCACTCAATGCCCCTATATTAAATAATTCATCAGACATTTCTATCAAAATTTAAAGTATAGATTTTTTTTGCCTTTAAAGAATTTATATAATTCTTTCTTCTTAATAATGAAAATTATATAATTTACCCCATTTTTCCTGTTTGCCAGGTGACTGTCAGAAGATTCAAAGACAAATCTACAATCTGTCATAATAACTTATTGATTCAAATCAGTGGTATTAAATGTCCACTTCAATTTCAAGTTCTTTTGACAAAGCTGCCCAAAATCTTTGAGTGAACAATTAAATGAATAATCTTAGACAAGGAAATTCTGGCTCAATATCACTGTGGTAATATTCTTGTAAGAAATCAAGATGAATACTCTCGGAAGCTGAATTGCTCCAGGTATACATTAATGTGTTCTTTTTTTCTTGCTAATAATAATAAACTATTTTAGCAGTCAATAATCCCTGGGACCAGGACATAAACTGCCTTTTCTGAAAACCAGAGAAAAAATTCACGGACTTTGTAATTGCCATTTGCTATTCAAAAGTCTGTTTTGCTTATTTCCAAGTGCAGAGATACTGTTTCAAATGGTAGAGGGTAGCCAAACTTGCTTAATCCTAAGTGAAAAGTATAACTGTATTTTAAAATACTATCTTGTCCATTTTATCATCTCAAAGGTAAGTTTCACTTAAAAACTTGACTTCTGAAGTACAAGTATATAAAATGTTTGAAACTTTAAAATATTAAATCAACATGTAATTTAACAAGACAAAACACACAGAAAATCAATGAGTAAATGTTTAATATTCTGCTTCTCTTTAGTAGCCACCTTGCATTTAGTGGTTGAAGAACTCATTAGAAATACTTGATGGGCTCTAAGGAATCTACGTGTTAAGGAGCTAAATCCACACTACATATAGCTACTATATGGAAACACTCTTACTTATGACAGCTCAAACTCTCTCACAATAACTTTTTTAACACATTAGATGCCAAGGCTGTTTTGTCTTCCTTTCCGCTTCAGCCACCGGTGACTGACATGGTGTTTAACATGTTAATTGTATAATATTTAAAAATTGTTTCAGCGATTCACTCTGGTCAATATACATACAGACAGCATCTAATTTAAAGTAAATAAATGGCCCTGGGCAGTGTGGCTTAGTTGGTTGAACACTATCCCATGCACCAAGATGTCCCTGGTTCCATTCCCGGTTAGGGGCACATGCCCATTAAGGAGCATGCAGGAGGCAGCTCATCACATTTCTCTCTCTCCCTCTCCCTTCCTCTTTCTCTAAAACAAAAACATATTAAAAACATAAAATAAAGTAAGTCATTGCCATTATCCTAGCCTACGCGTTTGTGTGTGTGTGTGTGTGTGTGTGTGTGTGAGTGAGAGAGAGCATACACATGCTCATACACACTCAATTTTAGTTAAACATCACTTGGAATTTGAGTTCCAAAGGTATTTTTTGTTTCTAATTATTAAAAAATAAGTGTATCAAGATTTTACTTAATAAGAAATAAAAGAAATTACAACACTAGAACAATACCCTGATCATAAATGTACCTTTAATTAAATATTTGTTGACTTGTAATACATTATCATTTCATGTACCTCATGAGCAAACATATTTTGTTTTTACAATTCTGCTAACATTCAATGAAGCTTATCCCCCCTGAACTGTACAAACACAGATGCCTATGCATCTGGAGGACTGGACTTGTGTATTTTTGTAAGTATGAATAAAGCATATCACATAGTAAGAGAAAATTACTTACCTGAAACTTATCCTTTCAGAAGGTACACTGGGAAAATGGATTCTTTGAGCCCCTGTTTCACCTCCAAGTATGAGCTTTCTAGCTTTAAGAGCCATTGGCACTGCCCCTAGGACAGCACAAGCTTTGCAACTCCCCTAGTGAGTATGTCAGTAGTTTCTTCAGGTGCCTTCCCTCAGTTCTTTTCAAATTCAAAAGATGAGAGAAAAAATAACCCAAGAAAAAAATCCTGTAAAGCAGAAACCTTACTCTTTGAGAGAAGGAGGGTAGCTCATTTGTGAATCCATTCCAGAGCACGCTTTCTGAGAAAAAGAAATACAGGTAAGTAATTTTCCCATCTCCAAAGGTGACTGGTGATTAATGAGTGGATTCACAGAGTGTGGAGAATAAGCTCCAGGAATGTCTGTTTAACACACAACAATCAACTAATGAGGACAAACAGAACAATGAATGGTACGAAAATCAATACTACTTTTTAAGTACTTCAAAACAAAAAATAAAAAAGTATCGAATACCTCAATATTAAACTATAAATTTGATTGCGAAATTAAACAATGAGCTTGTAAGGATGATCTAAAGACCTCAAAAGATCAGTCAATAAGAGACTTTCAGACATATGTCCAGTAAAAATTATACTGTTATACATTTACTTAATCACTTTATGTTTATATGTTAAAATGTCTTAAATATTTTAGTTAACTCTCAGAACCTGAGGTAGATAAGGACCTAAAACTGGAGACATTCATAATCGAAATCATTATCAAAGAAAAAATGTATTTCACAAAGGAATTATATTCTGGGTAGCATCAAATAAGATAATGATTTTTATAGCAAAATCCTATAATCCTATCATTCTGAAATCTTAGTTATTATGTAAAAGTATTAACCCTCTCTCAAACTTGCAAAAGATCAAAAACCTAAATAAGTGAAACCGGTTATGTATAAATATCAAAGCTAGAGTAGGTACATGTCAGGAATTAGCTAATTTATACCCAAACTAAATTAAATATTTATAAAATAGTAATACCCTCATAACCCAAGAGACTAACAGAAAGGAAGAAGAGTATGCATAAATAATCACTTTTTATACATACTAAAGTAGAAATCTGAATGAAGATATACATATTTAGGAGAATACCATTTTTTAATAGGTGTCACATATTTATGAAGAAGAAATTATGTAAACCTAGACAAACATAAGAAATTATATAAATGTAGACAAATAAAAATCCAAAATTGCTAATGACAAAAGTAAACTATTCATATTTTAACAAAATAATATAATTTATCAGTAATATTTAACAAATAAATCTACTGAAAATGATTTGTATTTAAAACAAACATTAAAGGAAAATTAAATAGAGGCATGGATCCATTTTTAAATAATCAATTTTTGTTAGTTCCAGTTTCACTTAGAAACTTCTTTAAAGTTAACTGAAAATGTTGTTAATGAAAGCTGGTGATAATCTAAATTGGGAAATAGATGCTGGACCAGAGAGACTCAGTGGTTGAATGTCGACCTATGAACTGGGAGGTTATAGTTCAATTCCTGATCAGGGCACATGCTCAGGTTGGAGCTCCATCCCTAGTGGGGGTGTGTAGGAGGCAACCTATCAATGATTCATTCATTCATTCTCTCTCTCTCTCTCTCTCTCTCTCTCACTCTCTCTCTCTCTCTCTCTCTCCCCCTCCCTGTTTCTGAAATCAACAAAAAATATTTATAAACAAACAAACAAATAAATTGGAAACAGAAATTTCAGGAAGGTCAGGAAAACACAAACATTAACAGTATATATGGGGGAAAGTAAAAATGAAACTTAGGAAAATGAAATGAAAATTCTAATTATATAAACTAAAATTGGTTCAGGCAAAATACTCTTTATATGGAGCCATCCTATAGAATGTGGAACTTAGTAATAAGTACACAATGATTGGGGACCACATCATTTAACCAATTATTGGTAGCAAATGTCCTTTCACTTATGTCACTCTTCCTGAAAGTTAACAGGAAAGATGAAGAGGAATGGGACATTATAAGCATTATGGGGGAAACATCATTCCATTGGGCTAATAAGAAAAAAGTCAAGAGCTGAAATGCAGGGGTTTTCCAGGGGAATTCAAATGAAAGCATAGAAAGAAGGGGCACAACAAAATCCAGGTTCCCCCTCTCCTTTTAGCTCATCTTACCCATGAAGAAAACTTAAGAGTATTTTAGTCTTTCCACTTTTTCTTTCTCTAATATCTTTTTCAAGTCTGAATAAAGCTAAATGGGATCTGAAAGATGAGCATCTTTAAAGCAAAATACACTTTTAAAAAAGGCAGTCAGCCCCGTCCGTGTGGCTCAGTGGTTGAGCGTTGACCTATGAGGCAGGAGGCCATGGCTCAATTCCTGGTCAGGGCACAAGCCTGGTGTGGGCTTGATCCCCAGGAGGGGTTGTGCAGAAGGCAGCCAATCAGTGATTCTCTCCCATCATTGATATTTCCATCTCTCTTTGCCTCTCCCTTCCTCTTTGAAATCAATTTTTTAAAAAAAAATTTTAAGGAAGTCATGGACCATGTCCATGTAAATGGACACTGGCTAACAAAAAAAATTCAAGCAAAATTCTTCCAACTATATCTAAGTCTCCCAACTGTCTCTACTACCAAGTTTCTCACTTTATTTTTCACAGAAGCTGGACAATATATAAGAAAAGTGACTAGAAATGAAAAATGTTATTGCCAGTACTTTAATATATTGTTCTACAAAAACAAAACAAAAAATCTGCTATATGAGTAATTTTATTAACTGTACCATAATCAATTAAGTTATTTTTTCTTTAAAAACACAAAACACAGCTATTTAGAAATAGAGAATGTGTCAAGAGCCTAATAAGAAAATTTTTAAAGTCTCTAACTACTTGAGGGAGTGAAGTATATTTTTAAAAAGAAGAAGAACTCACTATGTATTATCTTCATAAGAAAAAGCTCAATTTTTGAGGTGGGACCATAGCACTTGTTAATTTAGTAAGGATGACTATGCCACTAAAGCATGAATTTGAGAAATATGAAACAATTTCTAAGGCAGTTTGATCTACAACCAGCCAATGATTCCTATTACTTCAACAGGCATGTTCAATATAAAATAAGTCTTACTTTACAAGAATAACAGTTCCTATTACTATTGTAGAAAGGAGACTACCAATTTTGGAACAGTATCCATGCAACACCTTCAACTTATCCCCAAACTTCAATCAAATTTCCTAATTAGTTAGTACAGTGTTCTCCCTATGCACACAGTAAGAACTTAATGAATATAGTTAGTGATAGTAACACTGAAAAAAAAAAACAACTGGAAAAGTTATTTTTACTTAACCACCAGATGTAAATGTAAGTGTATTTTAGTCTCTGTTTAGTTTTCCATAGCTAACATATCACCAGAAAATCCTCTTAAAATTTAAATACCAAAGTTTTCAAGAAATAAGGAGATCAAATGACCTAAATAATTTACTAAGAATCTAGGTAGAATGAAAAACAAAATTCATTTTTCTCTCAATACTGTACTTAAATACGGTAGTACAGTAGGGTTTGTTTACTTTCTAATGCATTGATATAAAAAGGATGATACCACAGAAAAGCAAACATGAAGGTGTTCATTGATATTTATCTGCATTTTATTGTGGTTGTACATGGTGCCAACCTAAAAGAGCTTAGACTCTGAAAAACTGTATCATGAGAGCCAATTATTTATAAATATAGAGTGATTTGAAGTGATTCCCAAGAGCTTTAAAAGTGAAGGAAGAGGGAGCACATGCTTCAAGAATTCTTAAAACATTACCAATGCAAATTTACAGTACTAAAGAAAAATGATATACCTTAATTTTTAAGATAAACTATTACTAAACTTCAGAATTCTCAAGAAATTCTTTGGAAGCATTTACCTAGTCCTCAGATGTAACTAATATATCCATAAAAATAACTTCTGCCAAAGGTAGCCAAAGGAACTTGTTATTAAAGAACCCTGATAGCTTCCTGAGGAAGTTTGTAAAGCAGCACAGCTACCTGCGTGCCCTAAACCAGGGCTTTCAAACCTCAGCACTACTAATATTGTGGACAGGATAATTCTTTGATGTAGGGAGCTTTCCTGTGCATTATAGGATGTTTATTTAGAAGCTTCCCTGAACTATTTATACTAGATGTCAACAGCATCCCCAGCTCCCACTCCACCCCAGTTGTGATGATCAAAAAATGTCTCTAGGCATTTCCAAACACCCCCCAGGAGTAATCCCCAGTTGAGAAATTAATGCCTTAAACAAAAATACCATTAGGAAGGATGGTTCTCTTGAACTGAAATCTCAAGGTCACTCACAGCCCAATTTAAGAGAAGAAAGTACCAGCCTAAACAGGCCAGATAAATGGTGAATCAACACTGGCAATCAATGGCTAAGATGTGAAAAGCCAGGGCTCCCTGTATCTCATTGAGGATGTCTTTCTAGCCATTCTAGCACTCCACCTTAAAATTTATGTTTTGTGCCTTATGTTTTCTCTATAACCAAAGAAATAACTAAATGATGAACAAATTCTGGCACCCTTAAGCCAATGAACACATGAGCCAAAGAGGTGCCCTACAGGAACAGAATTCAGAGACATTCTGGAAGAGGAAATGAGAGCAAATGTTGTCCTAAGAGTGTGAAAAATGAACATTTACTGAAAGAGGCATCTACAAATGTCTCACTTTCTTTATGATCTATTTATTACGAAGCTTCCTTATTCTTTTAAGTAGCAATCATAACAAAAATCACAGAGGAGTCCTTACCAATGAAGACCACAGTGCTAATAGCCAACATGTTATAATCATTGGAGGTTAGCTCTAAACTGATGGCAATATGGGCAAAAATTAAGCATCAAAGAAGAAAATGAAAGAAAAAAGACCAATTACAAAACAGGAAATGTGGAAAGGACTGCCAGCCTACACAGTGCTCTTCTATGTTCTAAAAAAGAAAATTAGTTTTATCCACCAAAACACCAATTTCGGGCATCTACCACACAACTCTACCTGGAAATGGGGTTAAAAGATCTCAACTCCCACTAATGTAAGTGTCTAAGCAAGGATGCCCTCACATTGTGAATCCAATTATACCAGTCGCCTTTGGAAATGTATCCATAGTCCACTATTATAATCTGATCCTTTTTAAATGACCAACAGGCTTTTTATTCACTTTTAAACATTGCTCCAAAAGGTAAAACTTTCCAAGGAAAGTGATAAAGAACTGAAAATCAGAGCTTAGAATGAAAAGATACCTTTAACCACAGTATACAATAGCTATCATAGGTTAAAATCTAGAACTTACCCCAATGGCAGAAATCAGAAGAAACCACAAAGAGATTACTAGGATCCGCTAGATATTTACTGAAGAGTTTTCCGAATTCCTGTTCTTTTGACTCACTCAGAGCTCCAACCAGTACAGGAATAATGGTAAACTCATCCTTATGGCTTAAAGAAAACAGAAAAAAAAAGTCACTTGAGAAGTATAAGAATAAAACTAGTTTCCAATGTGTTTGCACTAAAAAGTGGAATATACATTAATAGTAGTAAAGATAATACATGTATTGTTGAATTCTTAAAATCTATAAATTAAATGTTTAAAGAAGACCATTTAAAAATGATACAAAAAATGAGGTACAGAATACTCAAAATAGCCATTTAAATTACAGAAATGTGCAATACTTCTTTAGGTAACCAAAGCTATTTTACTACCAGGTAGAATAACATCCTCAAAAATAAAAATAAACCCATCAGACCATCACCAAGTCAAGTCTTCTCAACTACCCATCAAAGCTGGAATCATCTGCCCAATACTTCCACAATTTTAAAAGAACATTAATATCTTCCTCACCTATTTTAGTCCTTTCCTATTATTAATACCACCATTTCTAACATTTGTTCCATAAACCTGCCAAGGGAGACCTACAACACTTAATACTGGCTCCATACAATTCCCCAATCACACTTACACCTATACTAATAAACAGGTACAGGAGAGTCTGAAAATACAACTCGATTTTACTGGCATCTAGGGTGACCACAGATTCCAAGAAGCAGGTATTAATTTCTAACAGCAATAAAATACCACACCCACCCACAGTGTTCACAGCATAACCACAAATCCCCTTTTTACTCCACAGATTGACAGATTGCATGGAAAAGGAACAGAGCAGATTAATAAAGAACTATGATGGGCTACAGAAATAGATGTTTATCCAAAACCTTTAAAAATGTTCATTATAGTGGAATTTTACTTACATATATTATTATTTATATTCTAAATGATCCCAGATTTAGAATTTTAGAAGCATGAAATCATGTTTGTCTGACTTGTTCTGAACAGGATTTAAGATTGTGGGGGATCACCATTATAATAAATGCTCTTTAATATGAATAGTCTGATACTTGACTGATGTAGGACAAATAGAATTCATAAAAGTTCTTTAAAATACTAAGTTTAAGTATTTCCAAAATAAATGTTATTCCAGCTTCATAAAGCTAAATTCAGGGCAACCAAGCGCCCTCCCGCCCCCCATCATAAAGGCCCCCTTACCCTTGTCAATTGCGAAATAAACAGATCATACAGATCTCCAGTCCCTCTGCAATGCAGGGGCTTCTTGGGCAGAATCTGCATCTATGGAGTAAGAAAAAAGAGGAAGCTGGCAGAGGAAGCTGCCATGGGCTCTTTCTCTATTACCGATTTGCTTAAAAACTGTGTGAGTGAACAGGGGCTCTTCAATAAGAATTATCATTTCAAAGAAAAGAACTGAGCTCTAGTGAAAATTCAAGAAGATTGTTATCACCTGTTCTGTTCTGACTTCAAGTATCGCCTACATAAATAAATATACCAAGAAAACCAAAGAGTTTGCAAGAAATTATGACATGGTAGGAAAGCAGTTTATATATAGACTATAAAAAAACAAGAAGTCAGTAGAAATGAGTTCAAGTATTATCTATTATCACATGCAAATGTTGAGAGCATGGCTAAATTACTAACCTAAAAATGTCCTTATCTGTAAAATGATCATAATTATAATACTAATTTCATAAAACTGTGATAAAGTGAGGAATACTATAGAAGTACTGTGTCAACAACAGTTGGCTCACTCTGCAGAAACAACACGTGTCTACCTTCCACAAGACCTACCAAAATATCCAATTAACTGGTTTGAGCTCACAAATCTATCTATAGAGTCTGTAAAAGGCTCATGCCACTTAGAAATCTAAGCCTTGAATCAAGGTTCATCCATCCACCTCTCTTTGTTCTCTCCCTTTTTAAATAACTATATGTTATTCTCTACACTCCCAAAGCATGAATTAGAGGAAAGATCATTTGGCTTTCATATATAAATATTCCTAGGTTTTAGAATTAATTTGTGAAGTTGGTCTTCCTAGTGAAGGAGTACAAAAAACAATTTATAAAACTGAATAAACTGTCAAAGACAACCATTTTGTGCTCTAGAGATCAACCGAAGGCAAGAAACAAGATTAGAGTTTATTCATTAAAAAAACCTGAATTTCTTGGGAAGAAAAGTGGAGGCCTGACACCTTAGGAGGAGCTGCTCTACTCCACAACCATGGCAGTTCTATTGGCAGTGAGAACTGGCAGAGGTGTTAGGCCGGTGGAAAGAGTCAATAAAAATATTTTTCAAATATAAAATACATATTTTTTTAAAAAAGAGAATAAACTCTGTTTTGCATACTTACATCTGTAAGCCTACTTTTACCCTAACCTATATATGGGTGAGAGGTAAGTTTATTTTATGTGTGATCATTTTACAGCTTGATCAGTATGTCTATGCTCACCAAATAGTACACATTAGGAAAGTGCATTTTGTTGCATGTCAGTTATAAATATACCTAAATAAAGGCTTAAAAAGTGCTTCCAAATAAAGACCTGGATATCCCTGCCTTGTTAGAAAAGTAAAAAGTCAACCCTATATGGGCTCTACCAACCTCATTAGTTCAACAACCTCGTTGGTACTTGAGTTCTGGTGAGGAAAATAATTCAAAGCCAAGACTCAAACTCTAGGAGAAAGTTTATTTAGAAAGTCACAGAGGTAGAAGTGAGCTGTAGAGGAAATGGGCTCAGGAAACAGTTACAGAGACAAAAGAAGGGCCCTGGGAACTTAGGAGAGAAAAGGGGAAAGGTAGCATGCCTGGGGGCAAGAGGTGGCCAGTGTTTTTATTTAATTAGCGGTACATAATTTAAATCTTAAAAGTGATGACATTTTTAACTAGATTAAATACTGTATTCAAATAGTTATTTTCTTATTCTTCCTCTGGAACTAATTTTGATATCTGTGTCCTGAAAAACATTAATATGAGAATTTTTTCCTCTATACAAATTCTTCCAATTTCCTAAAGATTTTAGAAGCAGTCCAGAGAATTAAATAAATCATAACAAATCCAGGAAGACAATTTATCCTTAACCCTAAAGATGCTAAAGCTGTTGCTACAATAATATGATTATATTATTTATTCTCCTTTCCTCTTTTAGATATAAAATAATCATAGAGGGGGGAAAAAGGATAAAACATATGGAGATAAAAAAATAAATGCCTTACACTAACTTTTATTCATCCTATTTATGGTTATAGAAACTGAAACTGTTCCATTACAACAAACAAAAATGTTTTAGCTATATTCTAGAGATCCCCTATGCCCTATAATTCTAAATAGTCTCTTACTGATGTGCAGGTGATACTCAAGGCATATATAAAAAAGGAAAACTCAGAAACATAAAGAAAATCCACATTTGTTCTAAAATCTCAGTAAATAACAACAAAAAATATTTAACTGCAAGACATATGCAGAAATACACAAATAACCATAGGTATAAAAGTCATAGAGTAAGAAAACATTTGAAAATGGCTCTGTTCCTGTGGCTGTCAATCAAGCTGGACAGAGGTAGAAAAATCTCAGACTTATTTCTATGTCCAGAGACAAGCCGTTCCCCTCTGTTAAAGATGACCTATTTAAGAACACATCTTACTTTTCTCTGGCATTTCCAATATCTGAAGACCTTAATTGAGGCCACAATCAAAAAGGAAAGTAAAATCTTTAGACCTAGTACAAACCTAAGCTCTAATAAGGGTTAGGGTGGCATGTAAAAGAATCAAAAAATCAGAAAGTTGGAATAGCAATATGGCAGCTTGGATTTGGGAAAGAGGAGTGGGAATTCTGCAGATCTGCTGTGCAATCTTCAGAAGGGCCTGCTTGTCAGACTGTCCTTAGTGACATCTGGAAACTTGACTTTTACAATGTTCCTTATGTGATTAAGGCTGTTTTAGCCCCATGGGACACTATACCAGACTGCCTAGATTTTTATTAAAAATGTCATTATAGCTAACACCTGCTTTCCTTCTGGGAGTCTGGAATTTCAGGAGTTGTGCCTCGTTGTGCTGGCAGTGAGTGCCTACATAACCAGCTCCCGATGAAAAAAAACTTGAATGTAATCTAAACTAATAAAAGCAGAATAGTAAAATTAACCGTTTCTCCGGGACGCCCACAGCCAATCAGAACGGCTGTATGCAAATTAGCCCAGCCAACATGGCGGCCGCCACTCACGGACCTGAGTAAACATTTAGGCAGCGTCCGTTGCAGCAGGAGGGAGAGCGAAACTACCTGCTCGCTGGCTCCTTAGCCTTTGGCCTGAAGCAAAAACACACATTTGCAACAATTAAGTGTAACAATTGTTTCATTATAGAAGCTGGGAGGTGAGGCAGAGAAGAGGCTTCGTTAGCAAAAGGCCGCCTTAAAGGAACAGCATCAATTATAGGAAACCTGCGTCCAGCCGGCCTTGCTGGGACGTTGGGCAATGGGAGCTGTGGGCAGCTTTAAAGCCCCTCACCCAGGCTGGCCAGG
>PVJC01011317.1:0-41717 GCA_004026665.1 Murina feae | reverse complement strand
ATAGCTATGGCGCTTCTCAGCCCTGCGCTGAGAGACACCAGGTCTCTGTGTCCCACGGTAATTGCTGCAAGCAACGCTGAGAGAAACCCACTTTGGATTTCCTCCCGGTGCCAGTCAGTCCCCCTTCTCCGGGTGTCTGGGTCCTCAGAAACTCGCCTGGAACTGGAGTTCAGAGCCGCTGGGAACTTGTGGCTCTCTCTGTTTTGGAAAAGAACCGCGTCCTCCGGCGCCAGCCCTCTCCCCGAGCCCCGTGTGCGCGCCTCCGTACCTCTGTACTTTGCTTCCGCCGCTCCTCTGAGTCTCAGACTCTTTTCTAGTTGTAGGATTTTCACTCAGCCAGCCTTCCTTGTGGGTGCGAGTGGTGTCCGTGTGTTCTTTTCATGGTTTTTCTGAAATAGTTGTTCACGGCTGCATTTATGGTGTTTACCTTATGCCGCCATCTTGCTGTTCCTAGCTGAGGCATTTTTGATGCATCATTTCATTCAGTCTTCCTAAGAACCCTTGGCAGTGCTATTATCATCTTTGAGACACGAGAACTAGAGGCAATCATTATGGTTTTTTCAAAGTAAACTAGGTAGTCAGCTGTCTAAGGTGGTATAGATAAGATCTATCATTGTCTGTGGTAGAATGACCAATGATGGTATTAAAAGTAGCACCTGGGCTAGACATGTGACATTGTACCCCCACCCCACTCCGCATGTGGCCTCTTTCCTGGCATCAATGTTTTGGAAGATCTTTTCTGTTTTTCCTCAAATGCATCAGTTTTCGTTTTTTTCTTTTCTTCAAACTACTTGACAGTTCTTTGCCCTGGAGTAGAGCCCAGAGACAGAGCAAGTTCTGGGGCCCATTTTTGAGCCAACTTCCTGGCAAAAGTGTAGGCATTCCCGTTCTAAAAGAATCTCCTGTGCAGAGATTATCATCATTGTCCTCATCATCATTGATTATTTTGTTCTCCTTTTTGCAGACTGTTTCAATCTTGGAGCAGCGATTGACTTTGACAGAGGATAAGCTGAAAGACTGCCTTGAAAATCAGCAAAGGCTTTGCAACGCCTTGCAACAAAAAATTTAAATAGAAAAGTGTGAGCAGAGACACGTTGAATGAGCTCACGTGTACACACAGGAAGGCAGTGCAGGAGTCTCCATGGGACACAACCATGCGCTAATCACCATGGCATTTCTTACAAGGGTACACAACAGAAGAAAAGGGATAATTAAGGATGAACGAAATTCACAGATCAATGTCAAGGACTGTTTCAAGTCATTACTGTTTATGATTGCAGTAATAAAGTGCTATGCATTCAAATGGCTCTGTATTTTCCCCATATTATTTTAAATGTCAGTTTTCATTTGTAGTCTAAACCCCACCAGAAACGTAACCAAATCTTTGAGTTGCATTGTTAAATCATTCAGATTAACCATGTTCATGCATTTCCTTAAAGCAATTAATGTATTTTTTTAATGAGCACTCTTAGGGTGAAATAACTGTCCTCTAAAATAGCATCCTATCTGTTCAAAGAAAACATTTATCCCTTCTTACCAATGCCTTGAAAAGATGACCATGTACATATTTCCAAAACACAGAATTTCCACAGCAAGAGTACACTTATGTTAATTAGCAACAGTACATGTATGATATATGTCAGTGAGCTTTTATTTAATGTATGTTTTATATTGTTTATCTTTGACCAACCTGAAAGAAAATGAAGTTAAAAATATGAGGTGAAGCACACATCTTTCTTTCGTAGCTGAATGCAGTGAATGATTTGAATTGTATTTTAACTTGTAATCCCAGTTTACAAAGATTACGTTACTATGATTTCATTCAGCTTAAAAGCCAGAATGATGCAGCAGCAGTACTTACAGATATACACCATGTATGTTCACATGCTTCAGAAATGTTGCTTAGTATGATTTTGGCAGCTGAATAATAGATACTTTATAAAATATATTCACATCATCACAATTAAATGAATTGTGATTTGAAACTAAATGAAAATGAGCCAGGTGTGCTAAAAGATCTTGGTTACAAGTTAAGAATTTTGTTTTAGCTTAAGCAAAATAAGAAATTAAATTGGAAAAAAAGCAACATGAATTTTAGCTTGCTTTTCTGTTAACCTGTATCAAGGACAAAGAAGGTCTGAGAAGATGGTCTGTAGGTAACATGGGGAAAATGCTATGTATGTATTGGAAAACAAGAAAAAGTGAAGTCCTATTTATGTAGGAGTCTGTCTATATGTAGAAATTTTTCTCAAAGCAACTTGAGTTGTATCAGTGAGATGGTTTTTTATTATCTCATGTTTTAAGTGCCTTTTTATATCATATATAAACTTCTAGACATTTTCAAGAGTCTATACAGACTAAGTGGCAAGTATTTTTATAAACTCATTGAGAAGACTAAGAAATGAAATGTCATACTGGCTTTATTTACTCTTACATTTTAAACAATAAAGACATTTTACCCATAAAAAAAATGTTGTTCCTTTTTTTAATGATTGGAACCTGGAAATACTAAACTTGTTATTATCTGGCTGATGCCATTTTAATGTGCATAACAGCCTCCTGGAAAACCTGTCAAAACGGTTTCCTGGGCCACATTCCCAGAGTGGATGACTCAGCAGGTCGCTGGGGCCAGTAACGTGCATCTCTAAGAAGCTCACGGGTGAGGCAGATGTTTGCTGGTCTGAAGCCCACACTTTAGAAACCATTGATCCAGCTGTTGCCGCTGCTTACAGCACGATGCTGCCACACATTCACAGTCAGCACAGACCTTTTATGAGTGGAATAGAAACAGTGATGGTATAAAGTAAAATGCCTTGAAACTTTTTCAAGAGAGTCATTTAATTGCCCCCCTCCACCCTATTTTTTAAGCTTTTGCAGATTCTCCTTGGTGTTTACTGGATTCCAGCCTCTCATCTTTTCTGACTTGTATATTCAGCTGCCTGATGAACATCTCCACTTAGAAGATTAGTAGGCATCTCTAAATATGCCCGAAACTAAACTATGCTGCCCACAGTCCCCTCTCCCCCACCAGCCAGTTCCTCTCTAGTTGTCCCATCTCAATAAATGGCAACCCCCCTTCCTGGTGCTCAGGCTGAAGACCTGGAAGGGAGGCACCTCGACTCCTCTCAGACCCCACATTCCACTCCTTCAGCCCATCTTGTCAGAACAAATGAAAACTGGACCACATCTCACCACCTACATCACTATCATCTCTTACCTGAAAGACTGCAGTTGCCTTCCAAGTGGTCTCCCTCCTGCCACCTTGTACAGCAGGCCAGACTGGTTCTTGAAAACCTTAGTTAAAACTATGATTCTTTGCCCCCAACCCTTCAGGTCTTCCCATCATAAAAGCCCAGGACGTCCTGATGTGCTCCCTTTCCAGCTCCTCTTGGACCTGCACCCCTCCCCCTGGAGTCACCCTCACTTCTTCACTGACCTCTGGCCATAGTGGCCTCCTTGCTTTCATTTGAAGAAGCACATAAGCTCCCACCTGAGGGCATTTGTGCTTGCCATTTCCTCTACCCGAATGCTCTGTTCTCGGGTATCCCTCATAACACTCCAGCCTGCTCACCCCAGCCCTGCTCACAGACTGCCTTTCCAGCAGACTCTTCCTAATGGCCCTGTGTGAAACAATAACCCTCATGCACTCCCTGTGGATTGGTTACAACAGATTGCAATAGTACACAGTTCCGCCTCTTCCACTGTTGATGTCTCCTTCTCAAAGAGCTGTCATTTAACTGTCATCGTTAGATTCCCACCTTGCATCATCCATAGGAAAAGCTAAACAAATACAGTATTTTCTGGCATATAAGACTACTTTTTAACCCAGGAAAATCTCAAAAGTCAGGGGTCGTCTTATAGCCGGGATTGTCTTATAGGGTGGGTGCTGAAACTTCCGAGCTGGACTGGAAAATCTGCGGTTGCCACATACGGTGCGGGGAGCTCAAAAACGGCCGCACTCCACTCATTCCAATGGAGCCAGCCAGACGGAGACCGTGTCTGCAGTCAGCTCCTTTTTGTGCCGCATATGGTCTCCGGTCTCCGTCCGGACTTTTTAGCCCAGAGAAATCTCAAAAGTTGGGGGTTGTCTTATTCGCCCAGTCGTCTTATACGCCAGAAATACGGTATGTTATTTACTCAAATACGGTACTTGTTGCATAAGAGTATTTTCATTTATTCAAGGGGCTTTAAAACATTGCTCTCCACTTCACTGAGAGCCCAAAGCAGTAAAAACTAGACGGAGTGGACTAGAGGAAGTGACATTTCTATGTTAGATGCTTTAGATCTAACTTCAGATGTAAATTTTAGATACTTGATGTTGAGGGCTGAGTGGGCATTGTTCTGGCCTGCTATTTATTTTATAGATCAGTCACTCAATGCACAGTGTTTAATGCTAGAAAGACTTGAATGCAAATTCCAGCTTTGCTTTTCTGTAGAAGTATGACTTTCAGGAAAGATACAAAGCAGAAATTAGGTGAAAACAATAATGTGAATTGTGTTTGTGAAATGATTAGCACAAGTTCAGTAAGAGTTAAGTACTCAATATGTGTAGCTATTATTGCTATTAATCATTTTGTTTTACTGGACTGCATTTCTAAATGATATGATTTCAACTGTAACTATGGAAAAGATACAGAGACTAATATTAAGTGGTTTGGACAAAAAACGGGGGGATTCCATGCAAAGTAACCTCATATAATGATCTGTTGATAAATTACTAACTGCACAGGCTTTGGTGGACAGTCACAGGCAAATAACTTCTTTATTAAAAAGCTTGTCTTTGCCCAGCCAGTGTTGCTCAGTGTTTGAGTGTCAACCCAGGAACCAAAGTGGTCACCAGTTCGATTCCTGGTCAGCCACATACCCAGGTAGCGGCCTCAATCCCCAGTAGAGGGCATGCAGGAGGCAGCCAATCTATGATTCTCTCTCATCACTGCTCTTTCCCTCTCCCTTCCTCTCTCTCTCTAAAAATCAATAAAAATATATTAAAGTGCACTTTCTTTTAACCTTATTTTTTTTAAAAAAAGAAAACACCTTGTCTTTGCCTTAAGCAAGCCCTGACCATTGTTTCTGTGCATCTAGGTTAAAACACCTTTGAAATGCCCCCTTTCAAACCTTCCTTCTTGTAATCCAATCCTGGTCTTGCTTTCTCCCACCTTCATGCAATCTGCCTTGCATTCCCTCTTTAATTTCAAATTTTGCATGAAGGAAACTGCAAAACTTGTTCTCCAGAGCATTTGAGATCTTGCTCTCTTGCATGTCATCAGCTTTGACTCAAACTCATAAAAATGCTCCACAAGTTTGGAAGTTCTTACATCGACAGTGGTAACAAATGAAAGCATGGTTCGTAATTAAGGTGACCAGACGTCCCGCTTTTGGCGGGACAGTCCCAATTTTTAACAATTTGTCCTGCGTCCCGCGGCGTTTTAGAAAAGTCCCGATTTTTGGAAAGAGACATATGTACTACTCTTTGAAATATTTTAAGTAATAATAATAAAAAGAACCCCCCCACACCCTGGTCAATGGTGTCCCGCTTTACCAATGTTAAAATCTGGTCACCTTATTCTTAATCCAAAATTAGTATTTTACTTTTAAAAGTTCAACAACAATAATAAATCTATTAGGAGATTAGATGTTCACACACAGAAAACTGCAAGGTTCAGGCCAAATGCTGGCCATTGAATGACTCCAGAGGAACTCAACCTGACAATAAATTTGCTATAATTATCTATCTACCTTACCTAATAATAGACAAACATGTAAATTGACTGTCTCTTTGCTACACTCACCAGCCAATCAAGAGAATATGCAAATTAACCCAACAAAGATGGTGGTTAATTTGCATATGTAGGCGCAAAGTGGAGGAGCGGGAGCAGCAAAAACTGAAGGATCTGGGCCTGAGTGGCCAAGACCCAAGGCTACGGGCTGAGCCAAGGCCTGGGTCCCGGGTGCCGAAGGAAAACCGGTGCCGGCAGCCATGGGAAGGGAAGGCCTATTGCACGAATCTCTTCCTGCAACAGGCTTCTACTCTATATATAAAAGGCTAATATGCTAAGTGTCCAACCGTCCAACTGGTTGCTATGATGCACACTGGCCACCAAGGGGCAGATGCTCAACGCGGGAGCTGCCGAGTTGCAGTAACTTGGCAGCAGCAGTTCTCGGGTGATGCACCCCAGAAGCAGAGAGGAGGGAGCCCGATTCCTTGCAGGGTCACACGATTCCACTTTTGGCTGTGGGTTATGTTGTAGCTGGGGCACTGTCGGCCCTACTGCACACTTATGTTAGCATTCCACACCCTGTACCACAGCAACTTTGCAGAGTGCCCTCTAGCACTCTGGGTCCCTTTGAGGGATGTTGGAGAGCTGGTTTTGGCCTGATCCCCACAGGCCAGGCCAAGTTACCTCACCTGCTGGAGGGTACCCCGCTCACTCTGCAGACAGAGGGGAGGGACCGTGGGAGGTTGGCTCCAGAGTGTGTCTGGCCCATCTTGCTCAGTCCTTCTAATTAATTTCCTTTCAATGTGCACAAATCTGTGCACAGGGTCACTAATCCTAAATAAAGATGAAGCAAAAACAGGAAGTAGGAGAAGGCCTGGAATGTGAACCAGCCTATGATTCGTACCAAGTGGCCCTTTGACTACTTGGAGAACAGGTATTATTATTATTACTGCCTTTTCTCTAAAGACAAGACAGTCCAGATCCTCACTTAATTCTTCATTCATATTAATAGCAAATTTGGGAGTTTATTAGTCCCACGATAAATTTTATATATCTAAAAGAAATAGGAGATAAACCATCTGTCCCTAGGTAGCTGAGAGAGAAAAAATTACTCTAATACTTGGAAGTATTGACAAATAATCATGCTCAATTCAATAGCAAATACTATCTAATAAAAGAGTGATATGCAAATTAACCGTCACCCCAAGACAAAGATGGCGACAGCTGGGACAAGATACTTGCATCATTGCCATGGTGACAATTCAGGCATTCTGCCCCAGCCCACTGAAAGAGAGCCTCTGGGCCTGCTGGGTTGCTGCTGCCACTTGGGTGCTGGGCTCCCTGACTCTGCTCTTCGGGAGCCCCCGGGAGCCCCCACTGCTGACCAGACAAAGGGGGGGGTGGTTCGCACCAGGCGTGTCTGGTCAGTGGTGGGTCCCCCTTGGCCACTGGGGTCCAAAGAACGGAGACCCAGCCTGCAGGGGGCCTGGAACCCCAGTAGCTCCAAGCCCCACCTCAGCACTGGGGCTGCTGGGGTCTGAAGAGCAGAGATCTAGCCTGCAGGATGCTGGCACTCCAAAAGCAGCAGCAACCAAGCAGGCCCTGTGGGCAGCCTGAAAATGGCCCTCAGCCCCTCACCCAGGTTTGCCACACCCCCATGGAGTGAGGGTCTCCACTGGGGGCTTGGCCAGCCTGTAAACAGCCATCAGCCCCTCACCCAGGCTGGCCAGGCACTCCAGCAGGTAGACATCCCCCGAGGGGTCCCAGACTGTAAGAGGGCACAGGCTGGGCTGAAGGACCTCCCCAAGTGCACAAATTTTTGTGCACTGGGCCCCTAGTTTAATTATAAAAACAGATGGGTCTATCTTAGTATTCATATGAAATTATACCATCAGTACACTATATGCTTCATTTCCCCTTATGGCTTATTCAATGTTTTGCCTTAGCAAGTCACAAGGATTTAACGTCATGCACCAGAGGATTTATGAATGTACATTGAGTCTAGGAACACAGTGTGATTGCCAGGTTGTCCTCTACAAGCCCTAACTGTGACTCAGCCAGGTACACAATGGCAGCCTGGGTTTAGGAAAATAGGTCGATGTTTTACCAAGAGGCAGAGGGTAATGGGGTTGAGGAGGGTGTGCACAGCTTCTTTTTTCTTTGCAGAATACTACATCCGTTGAATTTTTGGGGTGGTTAAATCTGAAACTTGTTCCTATTAAAAAATAAAGACTCTGATTTAAGATATTGTTCATATTAAAGTAGATTTCACAACAAAAGCAGTAGGAGAAATAACTTGATCAGCTAAAACTTCTAAAGTATAAAGCAAAAAATACATGAATAGAAAAAAATGACAGAAATACAACACATAATTGGGAATATCAACAGTTTATAAATAGAATTTAGTTAATCCATGTGATATAAAATTACACAAAATTAATAAGAGATTTAATATGTATAAAGAACAATATGGTGTCCTGTCCCGGGGGCTCAGTCGGTTGGAGCATCACCCCATACAACAAAAGTTTGCAGGTTTGATTCCCAGTCAGGGAATACATACCCAAGTTATAGGTTTGATCCTGATGGGAGGCAACCGATCAGTGTTTCTCTCTCTCTCTCTCTCTCTCATTAAAAAAACATATCCTTGTGTGAGGATTGGAAAAAAAAACACAACACCTACATGGTAATATGAGTAAATATGCTTTTCCCCCCCAAGTATATTGCAAACAAAAATTTACCATGTTCTGGACTACACAATATAAATAAGTCATAAGTCTATCCTCCATATATCCAGAAAATGAAATGCTCAATAACATAGAAAATATAGGAAGATATGGGAAAACTTGAGATCCACTAAATAATATTTGGGCCAGAGACAAACCCCCAAAAGGTTGTGATTTTCCAATACAAATAGAAATGCAATGTGTCAAATTAAATGGAATACAGCTAAAACAGTGAAAATATGGCCAAGCATCTTCCTAAAAGTGTAACGTTTGGTCATAATAAGTGAAAGCAAAATATTAACAAAGTTAAAATAAGAAATATGGAAAACAGTGTCTCTTTGAAACTTTTAAAGTTAAAATTTAACCAAGAAACTTGTTTTACTTCAAGAGTAATTAATAAAAACATCTTTAACTTAGAATTCAGCCATTCGGGTTAGCATTTGAACATTTTAAACATAAATCTCAACTACAAATCACAATGTAAACATTTCAGAAACAAATCTAGAAATGTGACTTAGGTCCCTGTTTATTTCAGGATTTTTTTTAATGGTTCTGGAATAGTACCTACTAGCAGCACTTTCACCTCGCCCTGTGCGGACAGGAGATGGAGATGTCAAGTGAGTACTGGTGTGGCTACTTTGACAAGCCCCTTCCCTCTGCTGCCATGCCCTCATCCTCCTGTGGATTCCCGGTGAAGAACAGCCTGTCCTTGTCCGCGAACAGGGAACGCTTCACTCTCATCTCAGTCTTCATCCAGCTCTGTCATTAAGAAAATGTATCATCTGCAATGTTCTTGGCCCCTGTTCATTACAGTGACTCGAAACCATGGCTTGGCGGGATGAGGATGGCTCCTGTCAAATTTAAAATAGATATTTCAAAATGATGTAGGCAAAATAAGACTTGTAACATTTTTTTGAAAAATACAAAGAAAAAAAAAAGCATGTATCACTTTCCCATCCCTTTTGGATCACTGCTCTGTCCACAAGAAACCACGCTGTTTGCCCAGGTTCCCCTGGGGCTAGGAGGAAGGGAAGTGAGGCTGGAGCTCCCTGCTGGACAGGCCCTGGGAGCATCCCAGACAGAAGGGAGCTTTTGCTGGGCCGACTTCAGGACACTTATGCATCCCATAATTTAATGAAACACTATCGCTACCTTAGGCTGTTTCCCCTGCTTAATCCCCAAAGGAAATCCCTTTGCTTTTCGGAGATAAAAGTTAGTAGAACAAAGAGAAAGTCAGGGGAAGCGCAGGGCCTTTTGCTATAGAATTTCACTGAAGCCGGTCCAAGCTCGCAGGACGGAACCCGAGGGCTATACTGTTTATTCCTACACCTGGATTGAATATCAAGGTCTGTGAGGAGATGAATCATTTAGAAACCTGATGTTCTTGTAGGGACTGTTGCTTTTTCAGAACTCTTAATAACAGCTGTGTCAAAGGCAAAAATCACATAAAGAGTTCAAAGTTTTTAAATCCTCTTTCTGCACCGCTTTCAGCGAGCAAGAGTCAGAATTGCCAAGAGCAAAGGCCACGTGCCGGATGATTTGATCACTCTCTGAGAAGGAGAGAGCAAGGACGTAACATTCAGGGCAGAAGGGAATAAACTGCTCAAGGTGGCGGTTCTTACCCAAGGGAACACCTGTCTGTCTAAGACTTTCATCATCTTCACCTTCACTTTCGCCTTAAACTGAGTGATGAAGGCAAAAGATGCAGGACTTGATTTTGAAGCAGATGAGATCATGAAAAATACATACAAAAGGAGCTGTGTCTTCAGAGGGTCCAGACTGAGTTGTTTCCAACACAGTACATGCTTTTTAAGAGAGGGCACCAAAGCTCAGCTCAAACTCAGGGCATTTGGAACAATAAACAGGAAGTAATTATACTGTCAATGTGAAAACCTGGAGATGATAAAATTCTGGACTGTATTCATCATTAATATAAGCATTTGATGTTTCAATTGTAATAACCCAATTGCTGTATAGCCAAAATGTCTTATAACCAGCTCTCCTTTAAAACGTTATTAATTTTTAAAATCTTTATTGCTGAGAATATTACAGATGTCTCCCTTTTTACTACCATTGCTCCCCTCCGCCCAGTTCTCGCCCCACTCCAGGCCTTTATTACCCTATTAGAGGCCTGGTGCATGAATTTGTGCACTGGTGGGGTCCCTTGGCCTGACCTGCACCCTCTCGCAATCTGGGACCCCTTGGGGGATGTTGGAGGGCCAGTTTTGGCCCGATCCCCATAGGCCAGGCTGTGGGACCCCACACACCGGCCTCAGTATGCATATTAAGATCTTTGGTTAATCTCTTTCCACCCTCCCCCCTTCCTCCTTCCCTGTGAGATTCATCAGTCTATTCTATGTTATGTTTCCATGCCTGTGGTTTCCGCTCCTGCATTGAGTACCTGTCCCCTGATGGTCAATGTACATCATAGGTACTGGTTGGTTGGTCAATCACTTAGGCTTTTACATATATAGATTGTCTGTGTCCATAGGTAATGCATATCTAATCTAATAAAAGAGAAACATGCAAATTGACTGCACCTCCACTATGCCCCAAGCATGCCCACCAGGCCAATCAGAGCAACTATATGCAAATTAACCCAACCAAAATGGCAGCTGGCAGCCACGGAGATGGAGCAAGCAGGAAGCTTGGTTGCCCCAGCGATGGAGGAAGTCAAGCTTCCCGCCTGCCCTGGTCAGCTCTGGCCTCTGCTCAAAGCAACAAAGTTTCAATATAAAAGATAAATAAATCCCAGATACCTGCTTCCAGCCAGCCTCACTGGGAACTTGCGTTGCTTGGGGCTGTGGCCAGCCTGCAAACAGCCATCAGCCACTCACTCAGGTTGGTCAGGCACCCCAGCAGGACCCCCTTCCCTGAAGGGGGTGTGGCCAGCCTAAAAACAGCCTCAGCCCTTCACCCAGGCTGGCCAGGAACCCCAGGGGGACTCCACCCTGATCTGGGACACACTTCAGAGCAAGCCACCCATGCACCAGGCCTTTATTCTATATAATAACAGGGTAATATGCAAATAAACTCTAACAGCAGAATGACTGGGAATGACTGGTAACTATGATACACACTGACCAGCAGGGGCAGACGCCCAATGCAGGAGCTGCCCCCTGATGGTCAGTGAGCTCCCACAGGGGGAGCTCTGCTCAGCCACAAGCCAGGCTGATGGCTGCCAGTACAGCGGTGGTGGTGGGAGCCTCTCCTCCCTCCTCAGCAGCACTAAGGATGTCCTACTGCAGCTTAGGCCTATTCCCCACTGGCAAGTGGATATCCCCTGAGGGCTCCCGGGCTGCCAGAGGGATGTCTGACTGCCAGTTTAAGCCTGATCCCCTGGGGAGCAGGCCTGAGCCAGCAGGAGGACATCCCTCAATGGGTCCCAGACTGCTAGAGGGCATTGGTCCTCTGATGTACATATAAGATCTTTGGTTAATTTCTTCCCACCACCTCCTCCTTCCTTCCCTCTGAGATTCCTCACTCTGTTCCATGTATCTATGCCTCTGGTTCTATTTTATTCATTAGATTCTTTGTCCATTTATTTTAATTTTTAGATTCAGTTATTGATAGATATGTATTTATTGCCATTTTATTGTTCATTTTTCTAATCTTTTTTTTCCTTTTTAAAGAAGAGCCTTTAACATTTCTTGTAATACTGGTTTGGTGGTGATGAATTCCATTAGCTCTTTCTTGTCTGTGAAGTTCTTTATCAACCTTCAATTCTAAATGATAGCTTTGCTGAGTAGAGTAATCTTGGTTATAGGTCCTTGCTTTTCATAACTTTGAATATTTCTTGCCTCTCCCTTCTGACCTGCAAAGATTCTGTTGAGAAATCAGCTAACAGTCATATGGGTGTTCCTTTATAGGTAACTAATTGCTTTTTTCTCGCTGTTTTTAAGATTCTTTCTTTGTCTTTAACCCTTGGCATTTTAATTATGATGTGTCTTGGTGTGGGTTTCTTTGGATTCCTCTTATTTGGGATTATCTGCACTTCCTGGACTTGTGAGTTTATTTCTTTCATCAGGTAGAGGAAGTTTTTTGTCATTATTTCTTCAAACAGGTTTTCAATCTATTCCCTCTCTTCTCCTTCTGTCATCTCCCCATGATGTGAATGTTGGTAGACTTGAAGTTGTCCCAGAGGCTCCTTACACTATCTTCACATTTTTTTCTTTTTGCTCTTCTAATTGGGTGGTTTTTGCTTCCTCATATTTCAAAGCATAGTTTTGATTCTACTGTTGATTCCCTGTAAATTATTCTTCATTTTAGTTAGTGTGTGCTTTATTTATGGCTGGTCCTTTTTCATGTCTTTGACGTTCTCACTAAGTTACTGAAAATTATCACTAAGTTTCTTGAGCATCCTTATAATCACGATTTTGAACTCTGTATCTAATAGTTTGCTTGCTTCCATTTCATTTAGTTCTTTTTTATGGAGATTTTTTCCATTCTTTAATTTGTGACATTTTTCTTTGTCTTCACATTTTGACTGCTTCCCTGTGTTTGTTTCTATGTGTTAACTGCTGTGTCTCCTGGAATTGGTAGAGTGGCCTGGGAAAGTAGGTGTCCTGGAGGGCCCAGTGGCTCAGCCTCCCTACAGGGGCTGACTGGCAGACCCTGAGCGATGAATGAACAGATTGCTCTGACATATGTTTCTGTGAAAGAGAGGGCTAAGGAATTGTTTTACTTTAGAAGTAAAAAGTAGTCCTGCTCATCTGCCTTCTTAGGCTTTTATGGTTACAACAGCTTGAACTAAAATTAACCTCTAGATACAATCAGCAGGGTAAGTATCCTTGAAAAAGTATATGCTTCTACAAGGTTGGGTCTTTAAAGACGAAACAGAGATTCTAGCAAAACACTCCTGGGGGTGGGACTTGTTTGGAAAAGTCAAGGTAGGGGCTGCCACCTTCAGCAAGGAACCCTCAGAAGCCGCCGATCTTTTGGAGAATCCTCCTTACAGACCTTCCAACTAAGTCCTGTGCTTCCCCACACCTCCCAGTCACCTGAGCTGGGCTCTAGGTGTACCCCTGTGTGGGATGTGTGCACAGTCTTTTTGTAGCTGATCTTTGATTTCCATTGGCATCAGTGGGAGGAATTGACCTCCAGGCCAATTGGCTGTGAGGAACACCTGTGACTACAGAGGAAGAGATGCTGTGCAGTGAAGTCCTCTGTGGAGCAGGACTTGCTTCAGTGAGGCTTTGGTGCTTACTGAGCCTGCCCCTTGAGTGTGTTGCTCATGGATGTGTAGAGTTGTAATATGGCATGATTTGAAACTTCCCACCAGGTACACGGGCTCTGGGGCCTCACAGTAAGCAGCTCTTTTTAACCTTTTTCTGTATACCCTTTATCTGATGTTAATCAAGTTGGCTGCTGGTTTAGCTAGAGAAGCAAAGGGGCATTCCACACACTTGTGTTTGGCCTCTACAGTATTTTGTTTTTCTAATTAGGTGCCTATAGTTAAAAATCAAACAATTTTACACAAAAATCCAGATTTTTTGCTTCTGTTGAAAAATTGGAAAAGCCAATATATATTGTTGCCATATATTACGTATTACATATTGTATGTTATGTTATTATATATTGGATATCAATTTCACACAGCAACAACTTCAAGTTCATGGGTCTGCTTGTTTTGGTGGCTGTGACCTCTTATGTTGAATCATTATCTGAACAGTGTGGCTTTGTGTGTCTCAAAGACACAGTTCTCATAATTTTATAGTCTTGGAAATTATAGAACTACAGAAAACACACCTCTTTATTTTTACTGATTTTAGAGATAGGAAGAGAGAGAGAAACATCGATATGAGAGAGAAACATCCATCGGCTGCCTCCTGCATGAGCCCTGCCTGGAAATGGAACCACCACCTTCTGATTTATGGGCCTCTTCAACCAGCTGAGCTACACTGGCCAGAGCACCTACCTCTTGGTTGTGAGGAGATGGAGATATAGTGATAGATTAGTGTCAGGACCCGGCCATAAGCACAGTCTCGTCACTCATGAGTCAGCCCTCTACAGTATCTGCTGCCTCCTTTCATTTACATTATATCTCAAAATGGTAAATCTATTTCAAAAACCATACAGCCTTAATCATATGTTAAATGAAAAAAAAAAAAAACGATCACACTACGTTCAATATGACTGAAACTGTTAAAATAGTGCATTGAGAAAAGACTTTGAGTAGTAGCCCTAAAGAATTATTTTTCTATGCTCTAAACTTTCTTTAATGTGTTAACTTTTATAGTAAAATAAAACCCTATTTTTAAACACATTGAAGCAGACGCTTTGCTTGGTCATGACAATCCCAGTTTTCTTTGCCAGAAACTCACTTCCTCACTTCCTTTGTAGCTCAGGTTGGCCATGTGCCTGCATCCTGACTAATGAGATGGAAGGGGAAGTCTTCTGGTGGCTCAAGATATTAGACTTTCAGTCTTGAACATAGTTTTATGAAAGTGCCAAGCAAAATTCTAAAGGCAGAAGTACAGATTCTAACCTTGAGTGGAAAAACACATACAAAAACATAGACCTTGCACCTGGTTTTAGATACCTCATTAAATAATATTTTATGGTCTGACACACTGCTAGGTTTTCTCTTACTTGTCTCCAAAAAAATGGCTGCATGTAAGAATATTTACATGTTCTTTCAGTTAATCAACTTAATTTACATGTCTTTGAGATAATCATGTTCTTTCAGATAATCAACTTCAGAACATTTACATGTTCTTTCAGATAATCAAGTTGAGTTCATTTTCTTTCTTTCTTTCTTTTCCCAATAGTACCAAGTAAATTGAAATGAAAGCTAATACTTTTGATTATTTAATCCAGCAGTTCTCGACCCCTTTGGTGGTCGAACAACCCTTTCACAGCGGTCGTCTAAGACCATCCTGCATATCAGATATTTACATTATGATTCATAACAGTAGCAACATTACAGTTATGATGTAGCAACAAAAATAATTTTATGGTTGGGGGTCACAATGTGAGAAACTGTTTTGAAGGGCCAGAAGGTTGAGAACCACCGAAAGGGAGGGTAGTCAGGAGATCAGTAGAAGACTTCACACTTCTACCTTCAAGGTAGTCATCCACTCTAGTTCATTTTCACACATTTGTTCTAATAATTCTTGCGTTCCGTGGGGCTGATCAGGCAGGGAAATCTTTAATCATTCAAAAAAATGGAAAGAAATGTGTGTCTCATTTCATGAAAGTGTTCTGTTTATGCTGAAGATGCAGAGCACACGCTTAGCCCAGGTTGCCATTTCATCTACTTCACTTGGGATGCTGACTATTGGGTGTAAGAAGGTGGGACTGAGAGATTTAGGGAGAGAGTTGGGCACGAGAGGGAGACATTGAAGCCGAAGAGACTGGAAGCCATTTCATAATGAGGTAAATGTTTAGAGATCTTTAACCTGGAGAAAAGAGACTTGGAAACGTGAGAACTCAGTTTAATTTTTGTGGGTTCAATGATTAGAGAAATTCATTTGGTTTATTTCAAGCAATGCAAGGATTTTTGGAAGAATATATGTAAAAATTTAAAAAAGGCAAGAATCTTGTCCTGCTGGGGTGGCTCAGTTGGTTGAGCATCGTCCTGTGCACCTAAAGGCTGCTGGTTCAATTCCCGCTCAGGGCACGCACCTGGGTTGTGGGTTCAATCCCTGGCACATGTGAAGACAAATGACTGGTGTCTTTCTCACATTGATGTTTCTCTCTCTCTCCCTCTCCCTCTCCCTTTCTCTCTTTCTCTCTCCCTCCCTCTTTCTACGTATGTCCTTGGGTAAGGATTTTTATTTTAAGGTAAGAATCTCAATTACAAGGTCAGGAAGAGTTCACAGTTAAATTTATTGAAAAGGAGAAGAATCATGGTCTAGCTGGACCCATCTGAGTCTAGAACTTAGATTTAGAGCAGAAAATCATTAAAATTATTGAGAAAGTCATCAGAAATAGGTGGCCTGGTTGCTGTCTCATAGCTCCAACCGTGGGTCTCAATCCTGGTGCTTCATTAAACATTACTTGGCTATTTTGGTTTTGTCTCTACTTTGCAAATGTTACTAATAGACCTGGCCCTGTTTTTCTAGTCCAGATATTGATTGGAAGAACCTCATTGATGCATCTAATTATCATCATCCCTAGCAGGACAGACATTTGTGCTAGGCCCACTCACAGACCACAGATCAGTCCACAGGTCGACCAGGATGGTGGAGTCTCAAGGCTATGAAGGTACAAGGAAATACATTCCTTCCCTCAGCTGGGAACGGTGGGCATGGCAGGTCCACCCCCTCAACCATAAGATTCCTCCACAGGGAATAGCTGACTCTGGATATTTAAAAGTTGGCCACATATAAGTTCTGGACATTTTTTATATTGTTCCAGGAGGTAGAAGAAGGTTTAAGAAATAATAGAAGGGTAGACTTGAACAGACCTAATGAAAACTTCCAGCAATTAGTACTATCTGAAGTCACAAAAGGTCCTCATTTAAAGGACCTCATCCCTACGAATGTTTTAGGGGAGGCTGCATTACCAGCTGGCCAGCATTTGTAGCTTAGAATAGAGGACAGAGTATTTAAGGTCATCCCCTACCCTAAGACTCCATGATCCTGTGGTTTATATCTGCTGAGCGGGTAAGTGTCAAAGTTGTTCTGAGTCTAAGATGGCCTGGAGTGGAATTTGGGCTTCAAGAAACTCTCAGAAGACTTGTCTTGAGAAGGATTTTACCTCAAAATTCTGAAGCAAAAGGTCAAGATGATGGCTTAAAGAAAATAAACAACCTTTGAATTCAGCATCCAGTGAAGAACTGGAAGCAATCTGTGTTGCTATGTTTTTCGGGAGAGCCTTGAATGTAGGTTTGCTCCTGGAGACCAGGACTTGCAGGAAATTGGGGTGAGCCTAAAGGAAAAGAAAAATCCAGTCGTGGAAAGCATGAGAATAAACATAAAAAAAGAAGGTAACTCAGTATACTGGTTTTCTCCTCTGTCTCTCAGTTCTTGCCTGTGCCTCTGCCCCTGCCCTCTGCTCTCCACCTCAGAGGAGGGGGCTTCACCGAAGAGGCCCCTTCTGACCCAAGGACAGACCAGCCCCAGGTGAAGAACTGCCTGAGGGAACAGGGGTCACCTGGGGGGCTTGGTGAGGAAAGACTTACCTGAGCCAGTGAAGGGCCTTTCTGGAATTCCACGTTGTGGAGGACATTCCCCTCAACACCCATCCTTCCCACCCCCTGCCCGTTGGGTAGCCACTGTGGATGAGGGAGACCCTCCCAGCTGGTCCACGCTAACAGGGCGACACTGTTTCCCTGGATCTCGTGCCAGGCTCAGGGCAGTCTGAGCAAGGTGGGCACAGCCGTTGTCTGCCTGGCTGTGAAGGGAGAAGCAGTAGACCCTGCTGCTGCTCACAGCATCGTGGACACTCAGAGGGAAGCCACCCTGCAGGGAAAGCTGAGACGTGCAAGAAGGCAGAGCTGTAAGGACAGGAAGTACGTGAGGGCCACCTGCCTCCAGTATCCCCAGTGATTCACACTGCAGCCTCAGAGAGTAAGTGAACCCAGAGAAACATAGTGTCCCTGGGTGATCCGGGATGGGAAAGCACCCCATGGCCAAAAATATTTGCAGCATACGGAATTAACGAAGGCATGCTATCGATGTCCAGAACCGAGTTGCTATATGACGCATTATGATGGACTCACTCAACCCAAGAACCAGATAGGGTTTTTACTTTTGTTTTCATTCGTTTTCAGAGACCACATTCAAGTTTATACACAGGGGTGGGGAACTTTTTTTCTGCCAAGGGCCATTTGGATATTGATTGATTGATTTTTATTATTTTTATTAATTTCAGAAAGGAAGGGAGAGGGAGAGAGAGATAGAAACATCAATGATGAGAAAGAATCATTGATCCGGCTGCCTCCTGCATGCTCCATACTAGGGATTGAGCCCACAACCTGGACATGCGCCCTGACCAGGAATCCAACGGTTGCTCTCTTGGTTCATAGGTCGATGCTCAACCACTGAGCCATGTCAGCCAGGCCCATTTGGATATTCATAACATCATTTGTGAGCCATACAAAAGTACCGCCCTAAAAGTTAGCCTGTTATATTTGGTCAAACATTTAATTAACTCGCCCCTACTGTCTTGGCATGGCCAGACCAAATGGTTTTGCAGGCCTTATACGGCCTTGGGCTGGACGTTTCCCAGCCCTGGAGAGGAACACAGCTTTGCCGAGTCATTATCTAATATTTTATTTTTTTAAATATATTTTATTGATTTTTTACAGAAAGGAAGGGAGAGGGATAGAGAGTTAGAAACTTCGATGAGAGAGAAACATCGATCAGCTGCCTCCTGCACACCCCCCACTGGGGATGTGCCTGCAACCAAGGTACATGCCCTTGACCGGAATCAAACCTGGGACCCTTGAGTCTGCAGGTCAGCGCTCTATCTAGTGAGCCAAACCAGCTAGGGCTTTATCTAATATTTTACATCTCAGTGTGTGGAGTAGCAAGAGAGAGGGGACAGTGGGTGCTGGACTTGGAATGGGAGAGAAACAAGTCCATGAAGCAGACCTACCCAAGACCTCCTGGCACAGAGAGAACCTGTTAAAGGAGCTATGTGTGCACTACAATCCCTTCTGGAGCTTCCAGGAGACCTTCCCCCATATTATTACTCAGCAGGTCTGCAGGACCCCAGGCAAATTATATACAGTTACATGTATAAGGCAGAGATGACATGTCATATATAAAAATGCATACAGATATTTGTAATTTGTTTCAGGGTGACAGTGAACATTCTTATTTTAATGACTCTTGCTTTAAGGTAGTCCTTAATATTTCGTTCTCTTTTTTTTTTAACTTTTATTTTAAAACTAGAGGCCCAGTGCACAAATTTGTGCATGGGTGGGGTCTGGCTGGCCTGCCCTGATCAGGATATCCAGCCAGGCAGTACAGGGAGAGGGGCCATGGGAGGTTGGCTGGCCTTCCCCATCCTGATTGATGTTGGAGGGGCCGATTGGGGGCTGGCCCAGCTGAGGGGAGGCCTGGAGAAGACCCACTGAGCTGGAGCTGAGCTTGGGCCCCAGACTTCCCGGGGAGGAAAGCCTCAGCAAGGAAACAGAAGCCACCAGAAGGCTCTGCAGACAGGCCCTGACTCCCTTTGGCCAGGCGGACTCAGAGCTGGTGTCTCTGTGTGTACCTTAGACACAGCCTTACACTCGCCTTTGTCTGCTGGTCAAATCCATCGCATCGAAAAACTTGCCCCCCTTCTTCTCTTTGATCCTTACAGCAAATACAGGCCAATTGGAAGATGCAGGCCCCAGTGGCAGAGCCAGGCCCCACAGTCACCTGGAATTTAGGCCTAAGACAACTGGGTAGCAATCTCCACAGAACAGAACACACTGTTTTAGAGTCTTAATTCTCCCTAAAATGTGCCCAGCTGCTCCTCTTTAGCTGGGATAGACTGAAATAAGTAACCAAAGACCAAATTTCCTTTGAGGTAGGATCTACCAGTAGCTGGCTGGTGGCAAGGCCCCTCACAGGCGGCTGCCTTTCCCCCAAGCTCAGGCGTGCTCTGAGCTGATCCGTTTCTGGTGGTGCCAGGTCCTGAGCTGCTAGTCGGGCAGCAGGTCCACAGGGTTTCTCTCCTCCACTTTCCTGGCCTCCCAAGCAGTACCCTCATGCCAGGCAAGCCAGGCGGCTGGGCTGTCACTACAGCTGGGACTCAGAGAGAGAAGGAGCCAGGCTGCGCCCCCCACCCCACTTCTCAGCCTCACTCCGTGGATCAGGTCAAAGCCCAGCTGCCCGAGACTGGTGCCATGTGGGGAGGGTTGCAGCAGGGAGAGGGTACCCTGACCTGCCAGCCTTGGAGGATCATTTCAGTGCCCAGCTGATTGAATTCATCTCACAGAGCCTCCATCTCAAGCTGCAGGCTCATGCTGGCCACCTTCATGTTCTTCTTTACCGGTGCCTTGTGGTGGCCGTGCAACTGGCCCGGAGGCCCTCAGGCTTGTCAGTGGCACTGGTGATGGCTCCTGTGGCCGGAGCGTCATAGCGGCCAGTTGATGGGCTTTTATTATATAGACTAGGGGCCCAGTGCACAAAGATTCGTGCATGGGGGGCGGGGTCCCTCAGCCCAGCCTGCCCCTTCTCACAGTCCAGGACCCCTCAGTGGATGAGTGGATGTCCTACTGATGGCCACAGTCTGGTAGCACTGGCTCAGAGCAGGTGCCGTGTGTGTGTGTGTGTGTGTGTGTGTGAGAGAGTGCGTGTGTCCCCACCTGGGGCCTACCCCCAGTTGCATAGGAGGCTCGGAGCAGGTGCCCTGTGTGTGTGTGTGTGTGTGTGTGTGTGTCTGTCTGTCTGATGGGGGCCTTTCCGCAGGTGCCTGCTCGTGATCTGGATGGTGACAGGCAACCGGGAGGCGGCCCCGCTGCTGGGTCCTATCTGCTGGCGGTGCTTGCCTGCTGGAGGGCAGCTGCTCACAGGTTGCCAAGGCAATGCCTGCTGGGCTCACGTTGCCAGGGTAACACTGCCAGCGTCCTGCCCCACCACTATGGGAGCACCATCTTTGTCCTGGAGTGACAGTTAATTTGCATATTACTGTTTTATTAGATAGGATAATTTCGAACTTACAGAAAGTTCAAAGAATAATTCAAAGAACTGCCATATAGCTCTGGGCGGTTGCTCAGTGGTTAGAGCATCAGCCTGTGGACCCAAGGGTCTCCGGTTCCATTTCCAATCAAGGGCATATACCTAGGTTTCAGGTTTGATCCCCAACTCTGGTTGGGGCACATGTGAGAATCAACCAATTGATGTGTCTCTCTTAATTAATTTTTTCTCTCTCTCTACCCCCCTTCCTCTCTCCCTTCCACTCTCTCTAAAAATCAATGGAAAAATCTAGTGAGGATTAACAACAACAAGAAAACCTGCCATATACTTTTTACCCAGGTTCCCTAATTGTTAATATTTTGCCACTTTTGACATATATCTTTCTATTTCCATCTCTCATCTATTTTCCTGAAACCACTGAAAGTTACAGAGAGAATGCCGCAGTCCCACTGGAAATATTAATGTGTATTTATTAAAAGACAAGGACATCCCTAGCTGGTTTGGCTCAGTGACTAGAACGTTGGCCTGAGGACTGAAGGGTCTTGGGTTCCATTCCAGTCAGGGGCATGTACCTCAGTTGCAGGCTCTATCCTCAATGTTGGTCAGGGCGAATGCAGGAGGCAACCAATAGATGACACATCGTTGTTTCTCTCTGTCTCTCCCCCTCCCTTCCACTCTTTAAAAAAATCAATGGAAAAATATCCTTGGGTGAGGATTAACAACAACAAAAACAAAGGACATTCTCCTACAGAAACCATAGTTCAGGCATCAAAAGCAGGAAGCTGACATTTCTACAGTATCACCAGGCAATTTTACCTGTTGTAAAGAAAAATATCTTTTTCCTTCTGTTTCTGGATCCAACCTAGGATAAAGCGTCTCACTTACTTTTGATGTCTCTGTAGTCTCTTTCAATCTGGAATGATTCTTCAATCTTCTCTTTCATGACCTCAATATTTTTAAGGATTTCACACCAGTTATTTTGTAGAATCTCCCTCAGTTTGGGTCTGTATGATACTTCCTTATGATTTATTGATGTATTCTGCTGGGAATATCAGGGCAACGTTGCGTGTTCCTCTCAGCCTGTCATATGAAAGGTCACGTACTGTCAATCCATCCCATTATTGTGATGCTCATTTTGACCTCTGGGCAGAGTCAGGCAGATGTACTAAAAATTATGACCTTGAGGTTGAATGCCACCACTCCAGGTAAGAAGGTGCCTTTGCCTCCGCCCTGCACAGGAAAATGAAAGAAAAGCAAGGACACAAAGAAAAGCTTGAGAAAGTTTCCTACCGAGGGCAACTGGATTTTCTCCGTTTAATAATATCTTTGACTATGAACGTGAGAAAAGCATGATTTTTCTTTTTCTCCCTTCTAACAGAAAAGTGTGTGTAATGGCTGACACATTCAGGAAGTATCAAGTTTGCTGTTACCCAGATTCCAAAACATGTTCATGCAATATCAAACCAGGAGATTATGCTAGGTCATGTCTCTGTTGCTTACTCATTCATTCATGTGCATGAATCGATCTTAACCTCCGGAATTATCCAATGTAATCCAGATATGAATAGTGCATAAGTTGCAAATGGATCAGAGAAACACCAACTTGGGGCTGGAAATTCAAATTCTGGAGCAGCCGTTGAAAATTAATAGCACATTGTGGAAATAAGGCAGATGGTCTTTTAAAGAATATGCAGAATCCCTTGGGCCAGGAAGTGTGGAGGGAAGGAGAGATGCCAGAATCCCTATAGAGCAGAACTTGGGGGCAATAATCTGGTTAAAAGAGGGATGGCAGAGGTTGTCTTAAAGCTATGTCATAGGTAGCACCATTTTTAAACTTAAAGTATAGAAATCAGATCAACGAAAGTAGTAAAATTCTCTAAATATGCTTTTGCGCTCACCTAATGTACTATTGAGATAACATCCATTATACCTACCAAAGAATATGATTATTTTGACTTGTAGCGAATAGCCTAACCCAATCCGGCCAACAGATGATTGTGAGGTTCTTCCTAGTAAATTTTGGTAGTTGCTTCTACCAGGTCGGTGGGCATTATTGGTTCCAAACCAGTTACTGTATCACTATCCAAGGAAATGTGAGTACATATTGGCCAAACATATGCACACATTTCAGGAGACAGGCCGACAGGAGCGGTCGTACTTTGCACAGCTCCCTCTCTGCTCCTCTGTTGTCAAACGGCATCTTAAAGGAAAGACATCGTTCAAGGTGGACTTGATGACATACTCCCAGCAGGACTGTGCTGGTGACATTTGAGTTGGATCAGGCAAGAGCACCCTTGGAGCAGAGGGACTCAAGCCTAAGAGACCTCAGACTTGAGTGGGTGGGCCACTGGGCTTTGCCCATGCAAGGTCATGGCTCCTGCCTCACCACTGCTAACTCATAATTTCACAATAAATATTGTTTCCAACATTTATGCTAAGTAGCTCCTCTCAAGTGTTGATTCGTGTAAGTATACTCCGTGTACCAAGTAATCAACTGTAAGATGTAGATTTTGATTCACATCCTTCATATGTTGATGAGAGTTACTGCTCATGTGTACAAACTACCTATACTAAAGTATTTTAAAATAAATGATCACAGACATTTTTAGTTGGGGTAGTTGTAGTGGTAATAGTGTGGACGGTGGAGATTTTAGGGAGGGATATAGCCACACTGTGGTGTTATCAGGGTTTGCTTTATATTTAAGGACATTCAGAGGAGGCTGAGGCAGCACAGAAAGCAGACTGCAGGGCACCTTGAAAATCACTGTAAAAACCCAAAGGTGCCACACAGTACAGAAGCAGTGAGCAGGTCCTTTTTAAAAAAATCTTCACCCGAGAATATGTTTACTGACTTTGAGAGAGAGAGAGAGAGAGACAGAAAGAGAGAGAGAGAGAGAGAGAGAGAGAGAGAGAGAGAGAGAGAGAGAGGCGCATTGATATGAGAGAGAAACATGGATTGGTTGCCTCATGTATGTGCCTCAACTGGGATCGAACCTGAAACCTAGGTATGTGTGCTCACCAAGAATCAAACTCTCAACCTTTTAGGTGTACAGGGACGATGCTCCAACCAGCTAAGCCATCTGGCCAGGGCAAACAGGTTCTTATGTTGTATTGTCATTACAAATTTCTCATTCTGCTTATTATGGAAAAGTCAGAAAATATAATCAACAAAAAGAATTGGCAATCAATCCAGTTTGGCAAGGATTATCAATTTTAAACACCTAGATCCATATAGATAGATACAAATACAAATATACAGGTAAATATATTTTTCTACAAACAGAGGAACTTACTTTTTCTTCTAAATATATGGTCAATATCTCTCAGTATTGATGTCTACTGATTAATAAATTGATTAAATGTAACCCATGGTGCTAACCCATGGCAGCTCTTAGATTGTTTTCAACTTCTTGCTCTTACAATCTTGCCAGAACATCCTGGCAAAATTCTTTAATCATTTCCTTAAGAAAAATTCCCAGAAGTGGTGTTGCCAAATGAAAGTTCATGCATATTTAAGTTTTCTTTCTTTCCTTATTTCCTTGACCTTCAATAGTATCTATTCATCTCCTTACTACTTCGCAGTAATCATGTCACATTTTAATTTCCTTTTTGGTTAATCTTCACCTGAGGATATTTTTTACACTGATTTTTAGAGACAGTGGAATGGAGGGGCGAGGGGAAGCGGAGAGGGAGAAATACCCATGTGAGAGAGACACATCAATTGGTTGCCTCCCACACCTGCCCTAACCAGGGGCAGGGATTGAACCTGCAAGCCAGGTGTGTGCCCTTGACAGGGAATCGAACCTGAGACCGTCCAGTGCCCGGTCAGATGCTCTAACTCTGAGCCACACTGGCCAGGGCTCACATTTCCTTAGTTGATTCATTTGCCCAGTCTCCCTGATTCCCCACTCTTTGCTGATGGGATTGCTCCCTATTTGGTGAGAAAATAGATGCCACTAGAAGATCATTCCCATGATCCCCACCACCACTCCTGCCCACCTTTCAAGGACTGTGGCCATCGCCCTGCCTTCCCTTTCCTTGCAGTAGTACTGCCCTCCCTCTGGGCATTGGACCCCAGCCCCTCTTGCCTATCCATGGATGCTGTTCAGCAAGTCTCTTCTCTTCTTCCTGCACCATCGTTTTTCTCTCTCTCTCTCCTGTGAATACAGACAAATCTTACTTTTCCCACCTTAAAACCAAATAAGAAAAACCCTTCTCTTGGCCCATTTCCACTTCTAATTACAGAGCTGTTTCTCTTCTCCCTTTGCAGCAGAACTGAAAATGTTGTCTTCGTTCATTTTCTAATGATTTCCTTTTTCCCTTAAACCCACTCCATCAGGCTTTCATCTGCACACTCTGCCAAATCCATTCTATTCAAGGTCACCAATGACCTCCCACCTGCTATAGCCAGTGGACAGCTTTCGGTCCCAGCTTACCTAGCCAATCAGCAGCAGCTGGAACCGATCATCAGCCCTCTTCCTTAAAAGAATTCTGTCCTAGGCTGCAGAACCTCATGAGCTCATGGTTTCCTTCTTCTGTCTCAGTACCGCGTGCTGCCTCCTCCTCCTCTCTGTGGCCTCAACTTTAGAGTGTTCCAGGAGGCAGCGTACCTCTTCACTGTTTAAACTCCATCTCCTGGTCATCTCAGCCAGTCTCCTGGCCTTAGTATCATAGATATGGTTACAAACTTCCAAATATAACCCTCCCGTTCCAGGCTCCTTCTCCTACTGCCTCTGACCTCCAGATCCAATTGCTCCTTCACATTGCAAAAATAACATGTCCCAAACTGAACCCCCACTCTGCTGCCTCCCCAACCTGCTCCTCCTACAAATGTCCCTGTTTCACTCAATGGAATCTTCCTTGATCTCTCTCTCTCTCTCACCTCGAGCCAGTCCTGATGGCCACACTTTGAGAATATATGTAGGGCCTTATGGCTGCAACCATTATTCTGGTATGAGCCACCAGAACATCTTGCCTGGATTATTAAAATACCTCATGACTGGTCTTGCTCCCCTGGAGACTTTGGCCAGTGCAGCCGGAGTGATACCATTGACAAACATGCCAGATAATGTAACTCATCTTCTCAGAATCGGCCAGTGGCTTTCCATCTCACTCAGAATAACAGCAAAGTTCCTATAAAGCTTCTCACACCGTCAGCCCCCTTGCCTTTCTAATTTCAGATCTTGTTACGCCACCCTTCACTTGCTCTTTCCTCCACCTCAGGGCCTTTACACACGTTATTCTTTGAGGAACTCTTTCTCCACAAACATGTCAGAGGCTCTCCCCCCTCCTTTTAGTCTGCTTAAACAACACCCTGCTATGAGGCCTTTTTTGACACATTTACAAATCACTCCCCCCTTTCCACCCCTAGAATTCCTTACCTCCTTCTCCACTTTTTCTCATTGTCCTTACACGCTGTATTTATTTCCTCTGTTGCCTAGATCCCTCCGTTAGAATCTGAGTGTCTTGAGGTTTGCTGCTGTAGCCCCTGTAGCTGGAACAATGCCCAGCATGAGGCAGGTGCTCAACAAATGTTTATTGTGTCAGTAAATTTTTTCAAAAAAATTAGACAAGGAGAGAATTAGAAAAGATCATTCCTATATTTAAAAATGGGATATTATTCAGCCATGAGAAAGAAGGAAATCCTGCTCTTTGTGAGGACATGGATGGACCTTGAGGGCATTATGCTAAGTGACTTAAATCAGGTAAAGACAAATACTGTATGACATCATTTATATATGATATCTAAAAAAACTGGTAGAAGAAGGAGTGCACTGATGGTTACTAAGGGCTGGGAGGGGAGAGTGAAAGGGGGAGAAATAGGGAGATGTTGATCAAAGGGTACAACTTTCCAGTTATAAGTTCTGGAGACCCAATGTACACCATGGTGACTAGCTATGCTAATAAAATGGTAATATGCTAATTAGATCGGACGTCTTCCACACAAAGCCAGGCTCGGGTGAAGCCACCCACCCCACGGTCCCAGGTGCCAGCACCTGCAGCTGTGGCCCAGGAGACAGAGAAACCACCTGTCCACAGTCCCCTGCGGCTGCAGTTGTCCCAGGCAAAGCTGGCCTGGGTTTCAGATGCTTGCATTCAGCTGGAGGATGGAATCCTGGGTCCGGGGTGCAGAGCTGAGGCAGAGGCAGTTAGGGGTGATCAGGCCAGAAGGGGACCAGTTAGGGATGATCAGGCAGGCAGGGGAGCAGTTAGGGGCAATCATGCAGGCAGGCAGAGGTGTGAGGGGTGATCAGGCAGGCAGGCAGGCAAGCAGGAGCCAGCAGTCCCAGACTGTGAGAGGCATGTCTGACTGCCCACAGGGATCAGGCATAAACCGGCAGTTGGACATCCCCTGTGAGGTACTGGATTGGAGATAGTGCAAGCCAGGCTGAGGGACCTCTCCCCCCTATCCACCCCACCCCCATGCATAAATTTCATGCACTGGGCCTCTTGTAGGTCATAATATTGTATAACGCATTTGAAAGTTGCTCAGAGAGTAAATATTACATTGTTTCACCACAAAAATAATGGTAATTGTGTGATGTGATAGAGGTGTTAGCTCAAGCTATGGTGGTAATCATTTTTCAATATGTATATGTATCAAAGCAAAACACTGTATTTCTTCATCCCTTCACCTTCTTTTATCCAGTCCCCCCACTCCACCCCCCAACAGTTGTCAGTCTTCCTGTAGACACAAACAACAGCGTGGTGATGGCCAGAGGGAAGTAGGTGTGTCTGTGGGGGGTTGGGAGGAGGTGGGCAAAGGGGGAGGGGAAATGGGGACATCTGTAATGGTGTCAACAATAAAAATAAAGTTAAAAGAAAAATCAATAAATAAAGTATACATCTTAAATTTACACAATGTTAATTATATCTCAATAAAGCTGGAAAAATTACCCATAACCTTACTATCCAGAGAACCAACATTTACATGTGTATAATCTCAAATTCTTTTTTCTATATTCACATATATTTTTGGTGGGGTCACTCTAGACATAGTTTTAAAATTTTTAATATGCATATAAATTAGACTTTGAACATATACTCTGCCCCACCCCCACCAAGTCTCCATCAGAAATACCAACTTACATCTTACTAGGAGTGTATGAGAGTCCAGTTTGTATCTTCTGCCCCCAAACTTGGTCTTAACACAATTGATTTGTATATAATCCAAATATAATAAGGTTGGCTGAAATCTTGAAATTTTTCTTTGTATTACTTTCAGTGTCATCCCAACTTCCTGTCACCTAATCATTTGTTACTATGCATACACACCTCCTTCTTCTCTAAGAATTTGAGATTCCAGAGAATGAAAATTGCTCCTCAAAAACATATTGAATGCTCTTGCTAGAGAAAATTTTAGAACGTGAGGAGCCAGATCGTTAAAACTGAGAGAGCCTAATCATTTGAATAAGTCTCTGTGAATTGGCCAAATGTGAGGCAAGCCATTATTTCCTATCGGATATTTAAGTGACTGACTGTCTTAAACTGTTGCTTTCCTGCGTAGTCAACTGGTTGTGCATTGCTGACTCCAGGGGGTGCCACTTACCTAGACTATGATGAGAAGTCACTCCTGGAGTTGAGCGATATGGCCTCCCTCAGGGAGCTCGGACTGCGTTGCACCTAACTCAGTTTTAGGAATCATTTCTAAGATGTTTTCTTTCTCTGGCTCTGCCTTCCCTCTATGGAGCACTTATCTAAGGAAAGAAGACTTTCTGTCATGGTAAGTCAAACTTTAAAACAATATTCTTTTAGACCCCCTCTCTGTTGGACAAATAAGGGGATACAAACCTTTTGGTCCAGTAACATGAGCAGGTATGTCTATTGAATGAGTTTGCTAATAGAGCTCTAGAGGGGAGTTTGGAAGGAAAGCAGACAGCTGAGCTCTGACACCCACTGGGTCTTTGCTGGGCCACGCAGCATCGGGAACGCCCCCATGCAGCCCATCCTCCTCAGGCCCTGAGGCCTTGCCTGGTTCACCTGTTCTCTCTACCCCTGAACCCCTATTCTCGAGTTGCATGACGGGCCTTGTCTCTTTGAAACTAATCTTGTTTCATTGCTGTAAGAGTTTTCCAAACAGCGTTTAGACCTGAGGATCCTTTTCTACCAAACTGGGAATACAACCCTTACACAAAATGCTAGCAAGCAAAACCTATTGAGGTAGAACAGCTGTAGCTAAAAAGATACTACCCCACCCTACGGGGCACTTGAAAACCTGTAAGCCTTCTAGAGACAGAATCTGAAAACCTTGTGCCTCTACTGGGACTCACACAAAGTACCCTTCCTTTCCTCCCACCCACATAGGACCTCTGTGAGGTTCTGGCCTAAGGTGCAAAATTTTAGAGAGAAGCATCAAAAACACTCAGTAATCAAGGTGAAGAGTTATTTTAATGCAATATCTAATCTAATAAAAAGTAATATGCAAATTGACCCTCACTCCGTTACACCCAAGCCATATCCACCAGCTAAGCCACACTCACCAGCCAATCAGAGTGGCGGTATGCAAATTAACCCAGCCAAGATGGCGCCCGGAAGCCATGGAGCTAGAGAAAACAGGAGGCTTCCATTGCACCAGCGATGGAGGAAACTGCCTGTCTAGGCCAGCTACGGCCTCCACTCAAGGCAACAATGTTTCAATTATAGAAGCCACGGAGCTGAAGCAAATAGGAGGCTTCGTTGCATGCTTAGGCCTCTACTCAAGGCAACAAAGTTTTAATTATAGAAGATAAATAAATCCCAGAAACCTGATTCCACCCAGTATCACTGGGATGTTGGGTCAATGGCAGCTGTGGGCAGCCTGAAAATGGCCCTCAGCCCCTCACCCAGGCTGGCCAGGTACCCCAGTAGGGACCCGAACCCGGAAGGGACTGTGTGCAGCCTGAAAATGGCCCTCAGCCTCTCACCCAGGCTGGCCACACCCCCATGGGGTGAGGGTTCCCACTGGGGGGCTTGGCCAGCCTGCAAACAGCCATTAGCTCCTCACCCAGGCTGGCCAGGTATGCCAGCAGGTGGACATCCCCCAAGGGCCTGGTGTTCCTAGTCCCCTTTATACCTGTTACTCTACATTTTCCTAGAACTGAAGATTTCTCTTGTCTCTCATCCTTTCTTATACTATGATGTAGGGTGTGGCTATAGGGTTAAGCCTCCAACTGACCTGTTGGCAAAGCCATACAAGTCCCAGCTTAGAGGGCACAGTACTCTTAGCATAATTAGGCTTGACCTTATGACCCTCCCTAGATCCTTCCTAGGTAGCTAATGGGCTGTGGGAGGTGAGCAAGCGGCTGCCAAAACAAGTGAAGCACACAAGAACATTGTAACTATGGTGACCACTACCTTGTTTAGCTCTGGCTATAAAATAAAGGCTCAGCTTGCCTCTGGATCTCTCTCTGTGGCCTCAGCCAGGTACAGGAGATCCACCTAGACCCAGCTTTTTCTCTTTGTCATTTCTTCGTCCATTCGCCACCCTCACTCAGGCTTGTGAACCCTTGGCTGAGCTGGCTTGGCACACTATGATCACTGAGTATTAGGACCATGTCATGCTCACATTCAGCATTTAAGAAACAATTTTTGAATAAATCAAGTGGATTATAAAACATTGCTCATAGGTTTTTCCATCTGGCTCACCTCTAGCCTTGTGATCTCTGGTTTCAGCACACTCATCTGGGAAATGAAAGACTTGGAATCTTGAATGACCTTCTATAGTTTCTATAGATGTCATCTATGATTGGAAGTCCAAGCCTCCCCAAACATTCCCCGCCTGATGGATGATGATATCAATAAGGCAGCTGCAAGGGTGCTGGTGTTTCACAACAGGTTAGAGAGCTGGATTCAGTTATGAAGTTATCTGTAAAATGCCCTCTTGGCCAGATCACTGCTGTGATCTTACATTTTGCTGGGGCTCTACTTAAAAAGCTAGAAGGTCGCCCTAACTGGTTTGGCTCAATGGATAGAGCATCAGCCTATGGACTGAGGGGTCCCAGGTTGGATTCCAGTCAAGGGCATGTACCTGGGTTGCAGGCCCATCCCCACTAGGGGGGTGTGCAGGAGGCAGCTGATCGATGTTTCTCTCTCATTAATGTTTCTAACTCTCTATCCCTCTCCCTTCCTCTGTAAAAAATCAATAAAATATATTTTTTAAAAAAAGCTAGAAGGTCATTCTTCTAGTAATGCTGTCCTGCTTGGGAAAAACAGGCATTGTCCTTTAATTAGAGTGCCATTTGTTAATAAATGCTTTTCTCCTAATTTCATTCCTGTTGGCTGGTTATCTTTAAAGGTAGGGAAAGGCAATAGAAGTATTGAAAGGCATGTTATGGGTCCCCACCATCCTTTGTGTGTGATTGAGAGGGAGGAAAAGTCAGACAACAGAAGCACTTTCTGGCAGGTCTAAAAACATGTACCCACTGAGCACTTACTGTCTACCTACTATGTGTAGTCCTTTGCAGGAAGCACACCAGACAAGGTTTCAGATCCTTCCAGGAGAGAAAACGTGAATAAAGAAGCACCCCAGTTGGTCATATAATCAACTTCCAAGATGGCAAGAACAATAGAAGTCAGAATAGTGGGAGAAAAGGAAGAAGCAAATCAGCTTTAGGTGCTTACTCTGCAGGACTTGAAAATTGTATCTTATGAAATTATTATGACTACCCTTTTGAATTTAGACATTGCTATCTCTAATCTAATAAAAGAGCAATATGCAAATTGACCCTCACTCTATTACACCCACAAACCACACCCATAAGCCATGCTCACAAGCCACGCTCACCAACCAATCAGGAGGAAATATGTAAATTAACTCAACTAAGATGGTGGCAGCCACAGATCTGGAGTTGCCCCGGGCAATAGAGGAAGCCAGGGCCCTGCAGGCCCTGAGCTCTACTCAAGGCTACAAAGTTTCAATTATAGAAGATAAACAAACCACAGATTCCTGCCGGGCTGGGACTTTAGGTTGCCAGGGCAACCCAGGCTTCAAGTAGGGGACCAAGGCAATAAAGTTTCAATTATAGAAGTTAAATAAATCCCAGATACCTGCTTCCAGCTAGGCACCCCAGTAGGGACCCAAACCCTGAAGGGGCTGTGGGCAGCCTGAAATGGCCATCAGCCCCTCACCCAGGCTGGCCAGGCACCCCAGTAGGGACCTGAACTCTGAAGGGGCTGTGGGCAGCCTGAAACGGCCATCAGCCCCTCACCCAGGCTGGCCAGGCACTGCCAGCAGGTGGACATCCCCCAAGGGGTCCCAGACTGTGAGACAACACAGGCTGGGCTAAGGGACCCCCCCCCTCGAGTGCGCAAACTTTTGCACACTGGGCCTCTAGTATACTAATAAGGACACTGAGGCTTGGAACACAGCCAATTTGGAAGTATTATTTGCTTTCCCAAAGTGTTCAAGTACAAGTGCTTCTAATGAAGCAGTTCTCAACCTGTGGGTCACGACTCCTTTGGCGGTCTAACGACCCTTTCACAGGAGTCGCCTAAGACCATCCTGCATATCAGATATTTACATTACGATTCATAACAGTAGCAACATTACAGTTATGACGTAGCAATGAAAATAATTTTATGGTTAGGTCACAACATGAGGAACTGTATTTAAAGGGCCAGAAGGTTGAGAACCACTGTTAATGTGTTTGAATTGGATTACTTGATCTGGGAACTGTGCAGTTTAACCAGATTAGAAAATATGGCTCACCTTTTCTCCCCTCAGTGACTAGGCCTTGGGTTTGGAAGTGGCTTTTATTTAACTATCTTATCCATGAAGTGTTTGACTCGTGGGATATCACCAGGCTTTGAAAACTCTAGTTGGAGGAAGTAAAACAGGCCATTAGTTTCATTTCACACTAAATATGATTTTGGCCCTGCTGCTGGGCCATCAGAAATAAAGGCTTCCCCCGCCCCCCCTCCCCCATCATTTGGCAGTTTCGAAAGCTCTGGGCTCAGTGACTGCAATTCCCCACCTGGCTCTGTGCTCTGGGATTTCTCTTTCTTCTTTTCAGAGGCAAGCTAGATCCTGCCGTTTCCATCAAGGGCTCAGGTGGACAGCTGTCTCTCGTTATTCTAAAGCCATAACCTTGAAATGACAGCTTTGAAGCAGCAGAGCCTGTAAAACTCGCTTAGTGCTTTTTTCTAGCCTTTTTGGGGGGAGGGGGGGAGATGAGTTTATCCTGCTGTTGATGGTCTACCTCTCTCCCTCCACTCCTGACCCCAGGCAGTGGGAGAAGGGGTTGGGATTTAATCACCCATGAAAGATGGCGATTTGGCAGCCTTGGAATGTGGAGATCTGTTTACAAGGGGCCGAATGAGAGGCCAGAGACAGTGAACACATCCCTTGCCTCCTTCTGGTCTGAGAGACTCAACAAAGCTATCAGAGGCTTGTAAGACCCCGGTCTGTGTGCCCACTAAGTATATCTAGCTTTAAATAAAATCAGATGAATCAAGGGGTCAGCACTTGCAACTTCTGAGGTAGCAACATCAATAAAAAAGGGTTTATTTTTTTTTACATGATTATTTTTTGTTTCTGTGGGATGATTAGAACTTGCATTCCGCACTTGCTCAGTGTCATTTTTTTTTTTAATCTAATGAAATCTTAGTAGAAATGTTGTGTAGAACTTTTTGAACATAAGACGTTAAGTCACAAAGACTAAGAAGATGAAACAGCGGAGAGATGGTATTGGGTGGGGACCCGTGGAGTTCCCCGGGAAGTGGGTTGGATGGCCCCTCCATTGAGGCAGCGTGTACCTGCTTGGAGTCAGAGCCATGCACACCTTCCTAGGCCTCAGTTTCCCCCCGAGAGCGGGCCCATCTTTCCATGGCCACACAGAGCCTTGTTAGCAGGGCTGGACAGAGTGGCCAGGAGGCGGCCAGGGAGTTGGAGGTGTTTCCTAGGATGGTGGACCCACTCTTTGGGAAATAGTAGGAACTATACCAGACCCACAAGGAAAAAGGCAAAATAAGAAGAAAATATGATTCCCTGGAAGAGAGTGTAATTCAACTCTAGGAAACAATTCAGAGAGTTCTCATGAGCAAGTGGAAGATTACTCAGGTATCCGGGCACAACATGGCACATGGGCCATCATATCTGTTCCCGGCCTCCTCCACCTACTGCCCACACCTTCTGTGCCTCCTCTCCCTCCCTCTACCCGCACAGCCTCTCCTCCCAGAAGTCTCCATTCTGGTGTCAGTTTTTCCAGGAAGCTTCTGACCCCCTACGATGACTGTCTTTGTGCTTCCGCATGCCTGTTTCAATCACTGCCCTTATCACATTTTATGAGATTGTTTTTATGTGTGTGTGGACTGTGGCCTCCACGAGGACAGTGACTGGGGTTTATGTGCATGTGGACTGTGACCTGCATAAGGGCAGTAGCTGGGGTTTACTCATCCTGTAGCTCTGGGACCTGCCCACTGAGCAGCTATAGTTAGCAAATAAACACCCAGCGACAGACAGCACACCTGGTGGCAGGCAGAGAGCCTCTGTGGGTTTGCAGTGATAAGGAATGACAGGGAGACCAGGGAAAGCTTCTTGGGGAAAGGCTGAGTAAAGTTTGGAGGAAGTAGAGCTCATTGGATTGGGAAGAGGACTGGGATATTATTTTTGGGAAATGTCAGAGCTGCATTGCGCTGCCCTCCTGGAGCATTGCGCGGGGGGGTTGATGAGAATGAAATGCGTAAGAGAAGAAGGAGGATCATTGAGGGGCTGGAAAGCACTTTATACTCTGGATTTGACAAGCAGACCATATAATTCTGGCCATTGCTGTCCAGAGGTAATGCCAGCAGTGTCCTGCTGGAGTTCTCACCAAAGAATCCATATTCAGCTTATTTAAATCCAGTTCAAGGCAGCATTCCCTCCATTTCCCCTCGGAAATCCTTATGTGTATTTCAGTAGTAGCGTGGATTACTGCCAGGCACTACAGTAAAACCAATTCAAGTTTTTCTTTAAGGTTGCAGGCTCTTTATTTTTAAGCAACTGGAATCTCACTTGAGCATCATTGCTCGTGTATTCTCATGGAGCTAACGTAGTCTCTGAGCCCTGCAATCAGAGCAGCACCACCAGGAAGAGGAAACGGTCAGGGCTATTAACCAGAACATGCTGTGCCTTTTTAAACATTAACCACTGTTCAGGTCTGCAGACCTGGCTGCTAAAGGCAGTGATGGGAATCGGGAATGACAAGCAAAGCACCGTACCAATGGAAAATTTTACAGTTCCCATATCTTCCTTGATCCACCAAAGTTTTATATTACATTAGATTATATCTACAAAATTGACCTACCTCTTATCTGAAAGTAGCGCTCCCTGACCCACGTCATTCAGGAGGGTCAAGTCACCCCGTCTGACAGCATTTAACATAGGATGACGTCACGCCATCTCTATGGAAGAATTTCATGTTGGCAATCAGAAGAAACTTGATAATCTTTGCTCTTTGCTATCACAGAATGGGCATGTATGGGTTAACACTGATTTTTGTAATTCAAAGAGTGCTTTTTGTTGCTCTCTTGATTTTATTTATTTGTAAATGTGAATTATGGAAGCCAGCAGTTAAATGACTCTATGAGAAACGCGATGGCTGCAATCATCAGTGTCATTATTAATTTATTATTGAGCACTTACTATGTGCCAGGTACGGTGCAAGTGATTTTTATACATTAGCTCATAGAACCTGGCGTTTACTTCTATTATTGAACTTCTCAAGGTGCATTAAGATATGTCATATACGTATCTGTCTCCTCTGTATCCTATCTCCATTGAAGTCTCCTGAGTATAGGACCTGAGTATAGGACTATATCTTATTCATTTTGGTATCCTGGGACCTGCACATATCAGGCACCCAGTAAATGTGTGATAAGTAGAAACAACTTGTAACAAAATCATAGCTTTTCCAAGATCTTTAAAATTTTTTATGGTAGTGCTACCTTGATACCACAGTATTTCTAATAACAAAAATCTGGAAACAAACTAAATCCCAATTATAGGGGAATAGTTAAATATAAGCAACAGTATAACTACACTGTGATTTTAAGGGGCCCTAGAAATAAAGATTTTTGAAGAGAAACCTTGTAACCCTGAAAAAACCTGTGGCAATGTCAGGTAAAAATGTCATGATACTAAATGGGATATACAGTTTGCTTGCAACCATGTTAAAGAAGGAATATTATTCATAGAGGTGGATAAAGTACTTGAAAAAATATATAGCAAAGTTCTTTAAAGGTAGAATACTTATGGATGTTTTTTCTTCTTTTTTCACATTTTTTATTAAAACTTTTACATTGAAAAGATATAAGTAGAACTTCAAAAGGAAAAGGAAACAGCAAAGATTGAATTATCATTGGTTAATGACATAATGGGTGATATTTATTTATTTAGCTGGTCCTCACTGTCAACATTTTTCACTACAAACGTGAGTATTTGATTAAAAAGTTTTCTAAAATAATACAATTTTAATAATAATGCAAAATGATAGCAGTAAAATCATTAAAATCTGTGTCTCCCCCTCCACCACCACCCAATGGCTCCCCCTCCACCACCACCCAATGGCTCAGAAGACCCTGTGGGTCAAACATAAACATCTCTATGGAATTCCTCAAAATCCTACGTGGTCTTTTAGATGGCTTGTTTGACAGCTGTCACTGTCGTATTGTAATGCAGACTGTGAATAACAGTCGGTTGTTTGCCTTTAATGCTGGTTTGGTTGACAGGCAGAAGCTCTCGTATGTATCAGATGTAAACTACAGTCCAGCAAGCACACTGCTGGGACAAGGCCTGCCATACGTACACACGCTGACACGCTTAGCCTAACACGGACGCATTTCCCATGTAGGTGCTGCCGTTCAGAAATACGAATGGCCCGTGTGCCTGAGTCCCCTGCCAGGGTTTCCGATCGGAACTTTCTTCAGCATTTTCATCCTCAGATGTCTCTGTATTGAGGGTTCTCTTCCTGGCCACCCTGCCTGGGTGCTTTGCCTTTTGTTTTTTTTTTTACTTTTTGCTTCCTTCTCCTCACCACCCTTAGCCTCCTCAGGCACCTTGCTTCTTAAGTATTCATTCCCACAATTCTACCAACGATACAGCGGCATCTTTTGCAAGGCATCTTCTTTAGAAGACGATTCCTGTCTTATTTTAAACAATCTTCTTTAAGTGTCCACTTTTCATAGGTACTGGCTTCCGTTAGCCCACAATGTTCAGCAAGAGAGCTGCTCAGACAATTTCTGGTGGGATAAAATTGGGCCTTTCCAGTGAATAACAACGAAACAATCATAGCTATATATACCCTAAAGAGCATTAAGTGCTTCTGACCTGCACAAATCAGAAGAGGTTATTTGTGCAATGCAGGATTAATGATCTATGAATTAGCAGAATTTGTGATCCTATTAGAAATGCTAATCTCATGAGAACAGAGAGAATCGTTTATGAGAGGAGCTGAGCTATCCAGACTGTGCCTGTCCCGGATGTCCTGGTTCTGTGAGAAAGGAAGGAGGAGGAGAGGGGAGAAATATCTGCTCAGCACCTGCTACATTCCACACACTGGGGAAGGGGCTCTCACGGCCTCCATGTAGCTGATCCTCCCAGCAATCCTTCAAAGCAGGATTATGGTCAGCCTGATGGTTCCGGATGGTTCCGGATGGTTCCGAGATCAAGTAGTAGCCTGACGCAGGCCACACAGCCGAGGAGTGTCGAACTTAGAAGTGAGGGCTTGAACTCAGGACTTTATGAGTCTAAAGTCTGCCATAGAGTCATGACAGCACTGCATCACATGTGCCTGCGATGAGAAGTCGCGTCATCCTTGATGGACTCAGGGAAGTGAGGACCTGAGCAATCAGGATTTAAGACTACAGCGCTGATACTGAAGGATCTACACTTCCCTGTTTTTGATGATCTTGACAGTTTAAGAAATACTGGTCAGCTCATTTATAACATGTTTTTTAATTTGCGCTTGTCTGATTTTTCCTCGTGTTTTTACAGGGATTACAGGTTTGGGGCAGGACAACTACAGAGGTAAACCCACTCTTCTCCACACATCCATCATCAAGCGTAGGTGACATTGATCTTCAGGGAAAAGGAGTCATGCGGTGAGTCCGTCCAAACCAGGACTGGACCTGTACATTTTCTAAAATAATTAAACTGGCACGGAATCAGATCGCCCCACTCTCTTGGGACGAAGGAATGTTCCATTCAGCCCAAGTCCTGGTGGTAAGGTTTATGCAAACTCATGCTGCAGGAAACCTGTGGCGTTCCCAAGAAAAAGCGGCTGCCTTCAATACAGACTGCAGCTAGGGTGCCCACCTGTGTGAAGAGTTTACTGCGTTGTCCTTACAGAACCCCAGCTGTGCAGCCGGGCCTGCTGAACCCGCAGGCCTCAGGTCCCCGCAAGGCGGTATTAGCAATGGACCAGACTTTCACATTGCCTGCCTCCCTGAAATCCTAACACTTCCAAACGGCGGGCAGCTCCGAGGAGTCTGTACCACGCGTTGCCTTGTAGGGAAAGCGCTGGCAGAATCACTTTTCATCTGTGTTGCATAAGAACAGCAACTCCATCTCCCTGACTTAACCCTGACTGAGGGGAGCTGTCAGCCTTTACAGTTCTCTGAGCGAGAAGGGCAGGCGGCAGGTTCTTTGCAGTCTCTCCCCTCCCCCTTCTTTTGCCAGCTCCTTCCCAGGCAAAGAGGTGAGGCCCAGTGTCATTGAGAGAGCAACCTTCCTGCCACCCAAGGCTCGGGCGGGGTGCGGGTGGCACGTCTTCTCCCCTCTCCAGCCCTGGGGGGTGGGGGGGGGGTGGGGGGGGAGGAGGAGGAGGCGGGCCTTCCTCATCTGCCACTGTGGCATCATTCTAGTTTAAATTGCTTCCTTTTCGTTTCTTGCGTCTCAGGTAAAATGCAGCCTGTGGTTTGGGCTTTTTTAATTTCTTTTTCCCCACTCTCTTTCAATTGTTTCTCTTGCCAAACCATTTTGTATTTTTCCTCTTCCTGTTTTGTCCCTCCCCTCCACAGCCCTCATGCTTTCCCTGAGCACCTAACGTTAAACACCGATTCACAAGGGCTGTTTCCCCCAAGGAGTAGCTTTTCCTTTGCTTTCCGCTGCCTTCCAGCCGTCGGGGTGAGTGCAGGAGGAGGGGGCGGAAATGGGGTGATGGGGGGAGCCCAGCCTTCTTCCCTGCAGGGAGGGCTCACGTAGGCCCGCCTGGAGGTGGCAGGCACAGTGCCCCAGGCCTCCTTACACATTCCATTTTGCTTGCTGTTTAAACAACCCTAAGGGTTCTATTGCTGCAGATTGCACGTTAGTGTTTTCATCTTGTGCTTATTGTGTGTCCACCATGTGGAAAAGTAAGCAGAACTGCAGAATAATGTAAAAAGAGGGCATAGGAATCCTGGGAGTGTGTTACCGCCAGTACCACTAGCACTGCCTTCCACTTTATCAGAACTCGAAAAGGATGTGCAAGCAGGCATGTGTTTCAGGCTTGACTGATTATCAGGACGGATCTGAGATGTTATGAATCCGCAGTTGCTTTGATCTTCCCTGTTCTCATCAGCATACCCAGCTGGATAAATAACATTAGTCCAAGCATAGCTTCCTGGACAAATGGTAAAAAACAGATAATGTCTGGCATTTTCTAGAAGCTCAGGTGCTGCAGATCAAGGGGGGTACTCTTGTGGAAACAAAGACTGCTAAACCTTTTTACAAGACAAAATGCTGTTATGTTTACAGGTTCGAATTTGAGAGTTAAAATGAATTTTCTGGGAGCTAAAAATGTTTCCTTTAGAACTAATGGATTGTTAACATTCAGTGTGTTTTATTGAGCTCTTAAGAGAGGAAGAAAGAAAAGGGGGGGGGGGAGAGAAAAACAGCCAAAACAATAAAAGTAATAAAACCTGCTGCCTCACCATCAGCTTATTGCAAGTTAAGTTTCTCCTTATGAGTTTTTCAAAGATGACTCCCCTGAAAGCTTGAGATAAACACACTATTATGAAACATAATTGTTCTTCAGGTTTGCTCTTATCAGAACAGATCCAGGTGGAATTGGGGACTCCTACTGGAATATGGCTCGATTACAATTGTTCAGAAATGTTTCTTGTAATTTAACAGAGAGCCTTGTAATTGGGTCCTTGAGTATGAGTCTGTCAATATTACACTTTAATGGCATGGGTATTCTCAACTCAAACTCTCAAAAGACATTTCTCTGTAAATTGACAGGCAAAAACCGAGACTCTTTCTAGCTTTTCTCCGGTTGGGAGAGGCAATGTAGAGACAAGCCTCATCCTGATGGTGGAGACATACTGTGTGACTTTCAGCAGATCCTTAATCTGCTCGGGCCTGTGCTCCCTCTTGCATAAAATAGAGGACTATGACCTGAGTCTAATATCTGTTCTCCTAATTAGAACAGTAATCAGAAAAGAGAGTTCTGCAGTCAGACAGCCCTAGTTTCAAGCACTGGTTCCACCTCTAAGTAGCTGTATATTGTTGGGCAAAACAGTTTACCTGACGGGACCTCAACTTCCTCACCTATGAAATGGTTCTAATAATAGCACCTACCCACTTCTGGTCAAGATGGCGAAGTAAGTACATAATGTGGTGCTCGCCTCCTCCCACAACTAAATTTTAGAACAATCACCCTTGAGAACAACCTGAAGACGAGCTGAACAGAACTCTAACTAAGGATATAAAGAAGCCACATCAAGGCGGGTAGAAGGGGTGGAGACGCAAAGCAGGCTGGTCCCGCCTTCACGTGTGGTGGTTGAGAATCAGGGGGAATATCTTGGCTATGCAGCTGCCCCTGAGGAGTGCGGGGTTCCAGCTCCATACCAGGCTGCACAGCCCAGGGCTCCAGTGCTGGGAAGTGGAGTCCCCAGAACACCTGGCTGTGAAATCAGTAGGCATTTCATCTGGGTTAGGTGGAGGGCTGCTTTAGACCCAGATGTCCTATGAAAGGGGCTGAGCACAGACTCACTTGCCCACAAACACTTACCCTAAGCTCCAGCAAAGGCACAACAGCTCTGAAAGTGGCGGGGACATACGGTGGGCACTGAATTGTCTCACTTCAGGCTGAGGGCTGGAGGGGCAGCTCTGTCTAGGACAGAAGGGCTGGCAGGTACCATGGTTCCTTTGGTGACCTCTCCCCTTTCTCAGGCTGCAGGTGCAGGCAGGCACCAGTTCTGAGTCCCCAATAACCTGGCTAACACTGCTCAGCCCACCATAGTGATTCCCTGAGAACCTGCCTTTCCAACTTACGCACAGTCCTGCACTTCTGTTAGTGGCTGTTCCACAGAAGCGGCTGGCCTCAGCCTGTGCTTCGAACTTTCCTAAAAATCTCTCGGATGTCCACAAACCCCTAACAAGCAGTAGCTGGCCTCGATGTGTCCTGTGCCTCTTTTAGGCAGCCCCAGGCCCAGCACTAGTGGCACTTGGCCTAGGTTGCAACATAGCTTCTTCCAGGCACCTCCAAGCCCAGTGCAGGTAGCTCAACTGCAGATCACTTTGTAGCTCCTGCCAATTGGGTCTGAGCTGAGCACAGGCAGCGGCTGACTTTGATTGGCACTTGAGACCTTCCCAAGAGGCCAACACACGCAGTGGCTAGCTTCAGACCACAGCAGAGCACCACTGACTTAGCTTCCCAAATGACACACCCAAAGTGTGGACTCAGCAGGCACCCAAGCCCCACTAAAAGGAGCCCTGCTCCATGGGGTCAGACCCAGCACAACAGTTCATCTGCTATAGTCAA
>PVJC01011316.1:0-41863 GCA_004026665.1 Murina feae | reverse complement strand
AAAAAAAAAAAAAGTGGCCACTGGAAAGGGACTGCCCTCCAGTCGTGACCCGCCAATGGCCATGCTGGGACTGGCCGAAGACTGAAGGAGCCCAGACTCAACGACGACTCCCATCACCCTCGCCAAGCCCAGGGTAACGCTAAAGGCAGCAGGTAAATGGGTCCCCTTCCTAGTCAACACGGTGGTCTGCCTTCTCTGTCCAGCCCAGGGCTACTTTCTCCTTCCTGATCTCGGACAAGGGTATGGATGGCAAACCCACCTGCACTTGCCTCTCTCAGTTCCTGATCCTAAGCCTCGCTGGTCCCGCCCACTCGCCAGCCGCAAGGGCGGCAAAGCCAGAAAAGCAAGTTACATCCCTCCCCCTCAGCGGAATTTCCAACCCCTTTTCATGCTTTGAAAGCTGCTTTGACCTTGGCTCCTTCTCAACCCATCCTCTCGACCCCGCCTCTCGACCCCGTCTCCTTTCCTCACTCCACCCTTCCCAAGGAACGACTTCCTTGACTGAAATCCTTATCTCTAGGGAAAATGTGACAGTTTTAAATCCAAGTGGCTGGAGGCCTCCCAGACACCTCTAAGCCATTCCAACAGCCCCTATGACTGACCTTCACCCCTGTAGCCTATCTGTCCAGACAACTTGACCCCATGGTTTGGGGGAATGGCAGCCATGCCTCCGGGCTCAGCTGCAGCTGCCATTCTCACCAAGGAGGCCCCAAAACCTGCCTCCAACAATCCTTGTACAGTTCTCTTCTATACACAAACTACAGGATCTTCTATCCCACCAATCCTTCTCTCTCCTTGCCCTTCTCACATGCAGGAACTCCATCTACTGTTCCTCGAAATCCTGACATCATCCAGTAAGATCGAGAGAATTAATGGATTCCTTAAAGACCATCTAACTAAACTTTTTCTCTAGAGATTCACAGCTCCTGCCCAGACCTCCCGCCCATGGCCCTAACCAGAATCCAGACTACACCAAAGAGCCCCACCTTCCTGAATCCTTTTTAGCTTCTCTACAGGAGACCCTTCTTGCTCAACCACCATCTCCCTACTGACCCTCCTCCCCTGGGTGCTGATTTTCCATGTACAGATTCCTGCCCAAGCCATAACCGACCAACCAAGGCTCCAGGGGACCAGCCTTCCACCCTGGTGACTTGGTCTTCCTTAAGGACCTCACACTGTAATCCTTACAACCCCCACCGTGGCCAAACTGCTTGACAATCCAATCCGTCCTGGCACCACCTCTCCAGGCTCAAGAGCACCCCAGAGCAGCATGACTTCTATAAATGTAAGGTGTTGGGCCCCGCTACGGCCCTTCTCAGTTGCCCTCCCCCTCCTCCTTCTCCTAGCCTTGAGCAATCTAAACCCGTAGGGCCGCTCCCCATTGATAGCCATCCCCATTTCTTTCCCGTTGAACAATTCCGCCTCCCAGCCAGCCGCACATATTACTCCCATTCAAGACATCTCCCTATACTTAGACCCAGTTCCCTTTCTGCTACTCCAATGCATCCTCCAATCTTTGCAACATAACTGAACCACCCCTCTCCAACCTCACTGCCCCCGCAGGAAACTTCTTCTGGTGTAATGGGACTGCCTCAAAAAATCTCATGTTCCCAATACATCCAGCCCACCTCTGCGTCCCTGTAACCTTTGTTCCTTAATTAACAGTCTCATCCATCTTCTGTCAGGACCCTCTCTCCTTAGAACTTGACGAGCAGTCTTCCTTCCCCTGGTGGCTGGTCTCTCTCTCTCTCTCTCTCTCTCTCTCTCTCTCTCTCTCTCTCTCTTTCCACATCCACTGTGGCCCCTGCCCCCAGCCCACTCTGTAATCTCAGCTAGGGACCTGGGAGACCATCTTCAAATTGCAATAGATGCCTCAGCCATCTCTTTAGCTTCTCCACAAAGACAGATAACCTCTCTAGCCCAAGTCTCTCTCCAGAACCGCCGAGCCTTGGACCTCCTCACAGCCGAAAAAGGGGGAACCTGCCTTTTCTTAAGGGAGGAATGCTGCTACTACATCAATGAATCAGATATTGTAGAGACTCAGGTGGAGTTTCTCCAGAAGCTAAGCAGAGATCTCCATCGACGCAGGTTTCAATCTGAGGCTACTGCTTGGTGGCAGTCATCCATGTTCTCTCTTCTGGCCCCCTAATGGGGCCACTAATCATTATTTTTTTAATAATCATGCTTGCCCCATGTTTTCTGCAGTTTCTCCAGGAATGTTCAAGGAAGTTTCCAGAGTCTCAATCCACCAGATGATGCTGCACCAGTACCAGCCTCTGACTGTTATGGACCCCGGACCTCTCAACCTCCCCTCCCGTCCCGCCCCCGCCCCCCCCTCCCTCATCCAATCTCAGCAGGAAGCAGTTATTGACTTGAGCCGCTGCCCCTTATCCCTATTAAGAGAGTCCGGAATGTCCAAGATGTCCGAGCATCCACCTGCTGGAGAAAGCCATAAACCATTTCCCCCCCACCCTGAGCCAGGTGCAGCCTGACCGCCCCAACCATTAACAGCAATATCCTGACATCCATAGCTCCCGGTGTTGGCAGCACCCTGGGGGGTGGAAGCTCCATACATTTCAAAGACCACTTCCTCCTGCCCAACCCCTCTCCTCCCTTACCCGCAGGCCTTAAAAACAGAGGCCCAGTTCAGTTCATGTGCGGCCTCACTTCTCTCCTTCCCTTCCCCGGGAGTCGTGGGACCGTCCGTTTGCTCCTAATAAAGCCTGGATAATTTCCATTTAACTCCATCTTTAATTCTTCGATGGCTTAACAAAACAGTTACATAGCTCCTATCCATTGAATAAGGATAAAGCACTCTATAAACATGATCACATAATAATTTTGAGAAAGTACTACACTATTGTTTTTGTTTTGCACAGGGATTACAAGTAACTTGTTAATGTTCATATAGAAAGACAGCAGTAAAAAAAATAAAACATTACTTTGAAATCTGAAGAACACAAAATACAAAGGATAATGAACTCAGCAAATAATAAACTAGTTAATAAGACTGAACATTTAGGCCCACAAATCAAGTAAATCAAGGCCCCAAAGCAAGTAAATTTGGAGAAGTCTACATAAAAAATTCTATATATTTAATGTAATTTAATCAAATTGACTTTGCAATGTGTAATCTGGCAGAATGACATCATTCATTAAATTTGGAATATGTCCAAATTGAATATGGATGGCCTAAGCTTGAATCAGTACAACTAGTAATCAATCATGAGGTTCTCAGAACCCAATATATTTGCCAACTGAAAGGACTAAGTAATGAGACAATGAACAATTTCAGCTTATTTGACTCTCAATGCAGTCTGACAAATACTGTATGCAAGGCACTGTGCTGCATAGATTAAAGGTGAAAAAAATCTTAGGGATATGTAGTAAAATGAAATAATAACATCAGAAATGCAAACATAGATCTATATCTAGATAAATATCTAGGTGTTGTAGATATAGATTTATACTAATATCACATTGTAATAGAGTCAAAATGCATCAGATAATAAGTTAAAGGAGACACTGATGTTAAATAGGAATCTGGACAAATTTGTAAAAAGAAACGATTTAGGTAAAGTCTTAAAAAATACACAGGTCAAAAATTGCATCACATGTTTTGCAAAGGGAAAGAACGTATATTAAACATGTGGGAGGGCCATTGAAAGTTTTTATTGACATAGGATAACTAGACAATTATGCCTTGTCTATGTATACTCCAAAGTTGTTTACTTTTTCAAAGACTTAAGACCAGATTTCTATTCATTATTTGGAAGGAAAACAAAAGACCAGAAACATAAGGCCCTGCTGTGCTCCTAGGACTACACCCCACTCTACTCCTCAGTATGTTGCCCATGCCCACCAAGGCCACCTTCCAGCAGCTGGTAGAAAGATGGCACCAGAAAGATGGTAAAAAGGAAAGTCTTCTGTGTGTATATAAAGGAAGTAGGAGAGGGAATGTTATTGGTGGGGTGTCCTCCATGTTCCCACGTATTGCTAGTGGAAGTGTGCTTCTTGGGATGCCACTGGAATGAAAATTTCTGAAGGCCCACATGGGAGGATGAAGTATCATGGAAAGTGTTATTTTTGTGGAATTAAACCCCTGCATTTGCTAAGTCCCATCTCCCTCGATCCAACCAAAGAAAAAGCCCCTCTTCAGATGAACTAGAACTAAAACCAGTGTCCAGAGTTTTTGCTCCATATTTGCATAGTCCAGTTCAGCATCAGGCTCACTTAGCTTGTGTTCCCAGCTGTAGTTTGTTGCATGTAGAGTCTGCAGCTTTTAGGCCCTCCTTTCAGGCTAGTGCAAGGAAGGATGAGGAAAACAAGAAAAACAAAAGAGAGAGAATTTCTTTTTATTGGGTTTGTGCATTCCAAATTTTCACAGGCTTGCAGAGGCTCTGCCCCCCACTCTAGCCACTCACCCCCGCCAATTTTCTTAGACTGAAAAGCAAGGATCTTCACTACACATATGGTCATCTCCCCTTTGTTGCACCTTTTTCTCCAGTGATTTGCAGGGAATGGACCTATGGTTCCCTGCAGAGTGTGAAACTGCAGCTTCCTGGTGAAGCTACCCAGATGAACATACTTATAATATCTGGCTTTCCCTTTGCCCTCTTTCTATTACTAATATTAACTAGGGGCCTGGTGCACAAAAATTTGTGCATGCGGGGTGGGGGGGGTCCCTCAGCCCAGCCTGTGCCCTCTTGCAGTCTGGGACCCCTTGGGAGATGTTGATCTGCTGTTGTGCCTGGCCAGCCTGGGTGAGGGGCTGAGGGCTGTTTTCAGGCTGGTCACACCCCCTTCAGGCCGTGGACAGGGAACCCATCCAGAGGCTTCACGGGGAGCAAGATACCCACCTCGGAGCCAGCCCATAGACTGGCCACAGCAGCTCAAAGAACTCCAGGGTCTCGGGGACCTTGTCCAGGTCACACAGGTTCACGCCACACCCTGACGGGCCACACCTGCCACCACTCCGCTGTGCACACCCCGTCCTTGCTGCCACCTGCCCCGTCCCCGCCACCGCCCACACACACCCGCCGCTGCTCACTCTGTGGTTGCCGGCCTCCATCTTGGCTGGGTTAATTTGCATACAGCTGCTCTGATTGGCTGGTGGGCGTGGCTTGGCTGGTGGGAATGGCTTAGGCGTCTCGGAGAGATGGTCAATTTTCATATTACTCTTTTATTAGAGTAAATAACTAGTTAATTACAACAGTAACGCCCTCCCTCCATTTACAGAACAAGGGTTCTTCATCTTCTTGTACCCGCTTCATGCTGTCAGAGGGGCATAGTCTTGACTATTGCAAGGCTTAAACGTTCTCACTGTCTTCCATAGAAAGAGGAGAAAAGGGGAATGGGGGTATTTATGCAGGGACTTATAGCAACTAAAGATCTGGTAAGAGGCAAAAACCCATGTGATAAAGGGAAGAACTAACTCTACAGTGTTCCTGGTAGAAGGAATGTTATATCTATCTGAAAGCTCTTTTTCCACCAGACCTAACTTAAAATAAGCTAAGAGAAATGTTCTAAGATTTCCCTTGTGAGAAACTGAGGCTTATATTGTGTGAACAAGCAATCAGATAAATAATGACATAGGCATATATTCTATGAAAACAGCAGAAAGAACACAGAATACAAAGGTTAATGAACACAGAAAATCATAAACAAGTTAAGACTTCAAATGCAAGGTTTTTGCTGGAATGAAAGCAAGCAGTGACAATTGATAGATTGTCTGTGCTGACAGCTTAGAGTTTGAACATCTCTGGTGATGTCATCAGGTGCTAAGATCTGTATGGCATATACAGACATAGTCTTAAAAACAAAATTTTGAAGACTTACCTGCAGTGGAGTCTACTATTCACAACTGGGCATTGTAATTTCAATTGAAATACATTTTTCCCCTAAAATTGCCCTTATTTTATAAAAGACTGTATTAAGTACAGCTTTAATTTGGTCTGACTACTTGCATAAACACACAAGAATATCAATTGATCAAATCAATTTTTCAAATTTATCTTGTTGGGATTTTCACAAACAATATTTTTTTAATATGTTTTTATAAATTTTAGAGAGAGAGGAAGGGAGAGAAAGAGAGAGATAATCATTGATGTGAGAGGGATACATCGATTGATTGCCTCCTGCACACCCTGCACCAAGGATAAAGCCCACAACCTGGGCATGTCTCCTGACTGGGAATTGAAACTGGCAACCTCTTGTTTGAGGGATGACACTCAATGAACGGAGCCACACCGGCCAGGGAAACACACACAGGAATCTTTAGACTGAGCTTTTAGTCAGCCCCTAAGAGCAAAGAATCCAAGCCATAATTGCCATTGGGCTTTGCCTGCAATATCCCAAGTCCTTGAGGTCCCCAAAAATATCTTGAGGGTTTTTTCTTACCATCTTTCAGGAAAATAATCTTCCTTCCTTATCTGGATAGATTTTATGATTCATGTAACCAAGCAAGGTATTAGGCCATTTCTGCAGCAGGCTTTGATTAGCTTTAGAGCTCAATATTGATTTCTTAAGGATTTCTGGTGACATCTAGATTCCAGGAATGTCTTTCTTAGACCTGGCATTCCAGTCAAAGTCTTAGCAATAAAACCACAGGTGAAGACTGGCCTTATTGAATTTATGCAAAGAAGTGTATTGCCATGATTCACTAAGTAATAATTGCCAAATTTTGGAAGGATACGTTAGGGAAAAAACTTGTCACTTTAACATACTGAAAAGAACCAAACTTTAATTGTATTATACAGCTAAAAGTAGACAATTAGCATTCCCTAGATTGGCAAACATATTTTATAACTTTTAGAAACATAGGCTCCTTGATTGGCAAACACATTTATACTTTAAGAGACATACTTCCATGGAGACAGGTATTATATAGCAAAACTCATTGATTTAGCAAATCACAGGGGAACTAAATTAAACTGATGGCTTAGTTTCTTCCAGAAATTGCATTTCAAGAGATGGCTCAAATAAAATTTTTGCAGACAAGGTATTAGCAATTTAAAGGTAGACAATTCTTTCCTTGAAAAATCCAGAATTAGCTTTTAAAATGATTATACGTTCTAAAAGAGTCTTTCTAAGAATTCTAAATGGAGATTATAATACCTACTGACTTTGAGGAGAAAAACCTAAATTCCATTCATCCTTTTGGAAGAGGAAGATACTGGTAGCTGAGGGAGAATGAACATCCCTAATATACCCCCTAGCACCTGTAACAGACTAAAATCTGGATGGGCCTAGCTGATGTGGCTCAGTGGTTAAGCAGCGACCCAGGAACTAGGTGGTCATGGCCCCTGTTATGGGCTCAATCCCCATTAGGAGGCATGCAGGATGCAGCTAAATGATAATGCTCTCTTATAATTGATGTCTCTATCTCTCCCTCTCTTTTTCTAAAATCAATAAAAACATATTAAAAATAAATAAAATGCAGGATGGTCTGTGACCCCTTAACTTCTGTGGCATACCATGGCCATCCTATCTATGCCAGCTGCAGACTTTGTCCATAGACAAATGCTGAGGAATGAGGCTCTTTCTGAAGTGGAAACTAGTGGCAATGCAATTTTGCTTAGACGTGGAGGTTTGTTAACCCTGCTAACTCCTCCTCGTGAGATACTGTGATGGCCTCTAACTTTACTGAAGGTTTCTATCCTTTCCTATCTTGGGTAGACAAATTTTGGCCTTTAACTGGGCTAGAGGAAGGAAGAAAGAACATTCTCTGTTAACTTGCTAGACAGAGATTTAACATCTGGATCCTGGGGTTAAATTACCTTTTTTTGGGGGGAATATTAATAAACAGTCAGTCTCCGAGATTAGTTATAAGGATCTTTCATTTTCCTGAGCACCTGTATATTTGAGATTTTTCTTTATACAGTTTTATCTATGGAAATATTAACAAACAAATATTAGTATTTGCATGAGCCAAAATATACAGCAGTTGCATTTGCAATAGAAGCTAAAATTTACCTGGGTTGCCTAGCTGTGTTGGCTCTACTGTCCCAGTAACAAGTGGTTGCCAGGGGCTGCTGCAACTCCTGCCTCCCATCAAGGCGGTTACCAAAGATTAAGGTGGGATCAGACTATAGCAGTTTGGGCTCTGGCTCCTAGGGGCCGGATTCTGCTGGCAGTTTCTGGTAACAGCTGCAACTTCCAACCCTTATAAACAAACCTGGTTGCCAAGAGAATTTACTCCGGCTAACCAGTGTCCCCTCCGGCTCTGAGCACACAACCAGGAGATCTGAGTGAGATGCCCTGACCTAAGCCTGCAGGTCTCCAGCCTGTACAACAGCCTGCCTGAAAAGAGGAAATTCCATAGCCTTGTCAGGCAATGAGTTCTGTGTCACAGTGAAGCAGCCACCTCTACTGCAAGGGTAGAGGCTGAGAGAAAAGTCTGGGGGCTTGGTGTTAGGCTGGTACCCACACCCTAAGCACCCAGACAGTCTTAGAAGCCTGTGATTTCTGGCTGCGTGCAGGCACCTGGCAAGTTCCAAATACTTGCACACATTCAACACTTTGCGTGCACTGACCCCATACCTCTGGGGCAACTTACAGAGGCATCTCCTGTAACCATTCCCTCCCAACCCACATTTTGGATCCTGTGTGCCCAGGCTACGGGAGCTGCACTGGGTGAGAGGAAGCAGGCCCAAGCTTTAGCATTTCCAGCAATGCCAGAAACAGTGAAGGGCTGAGCTGAGATAAGGTAACAAAAAAATCACACAGGAACCAGGACAGGATAGAAAGAGATAAATCTATATAAATAAAAAATGTAAATGTTCGTTTGTTCAAAATCTCAAATCTCCAAAAGTTCTTCACCGATTGCTTTGAAATTTTGACACAAACTTGCATTCTAATATGCACGTGTTTTTATATGCCTACATTATATAGATGTCACACCTGTGACAGGTAAAAACATGCTTTTTTTAAAAAAACAGTGCCATCTGTTGGATGTAGAAGCAACACAAGCTACAAACTTAATATTATTCAGTCTAACATTCAAAGCCAGGCAGTCACATAGAAGTCCATCGACACTGTTGTGGGAGCAGATGAAGCGGTTAATTATCCAACAAAATTTTGGAATTCACCCAATCTGCCAGGGATAGAGTTAAATTGGCGTGCCAATTATCATGTTGTGAAATATCAACCAGCATGGGACTGGGTCTCGGGCCAGGGCTGGGCTGGGGCTCTGGGCAGGACCAGCTGCTGCGGTCCCCTCCACACTGGCGGAGGGCTTGCAGGGAGTTTAGCAGGGGAGGGTGAGGGAGCTTCCTTGGCACCTTTTTCCTCAGGCTTTTGGGTGGCTGAGCGAGGACCCCTGCCAGCAGGAGTCGGGAGCGGCCGGGCCGCTTCGGGTGCGGGGCGCAGGGTTCGGGGCGTGGGCCGCTGGTGGGGAGCGGGGGTGCAGGCCAGTGCTGGGGGTCCCAGGCTACAGAGGCGCACATGTGCAAGGCCAGACCAGCCGGGCAGGGCAGGAGCGGTGCTATGCCAAGGGCAGCCGCCTGGGAAGGTGCATTGTATACCCACAAGCATTGTGTAATTAAACATATTAAAAATGTGTGCTTTCTCTTTTCTTTCTTTTCCATTTAACCAGACTGAGCCACAGCGACGTGTGGCTGAGTACAGCTAGTTGATAATAAAACTCCTAGCCTAGGGAGGAGAGGTTTCATCTCACCATAATACTGGTCAGCTTTTCCAGGTTTTCTCCCTTCTTTGTGGGGGCCAGATACAGGTTCAAATGGTAGGCTTGGAAGTTGCAGGCCCTTTCATAGGGAAGGAGCAGAGAGTGATGGCTTTCCATAAGCCAATTATTTTCCCGTGTCAGTCCCATTGAGTCACCACCTGTTATCATTGTGGTGTCCTCTATGTCCCCACCTGTTGCTGGTGGAAGTGGGTTTAATTGCACAGAAATAATTCTTTCCAGGATATTGCATCCTCTATGAATGCCTCAAAGTGATCACCCTAGTAAGTCTAGTACCCCCCTCCCCTCCACCATACACAGTTGTTTTGATAATCTTAACTAATAAGAGCATAATATTGAAATTAACCATCCCTTTGGAATGCCTACCAGTCAATCAGAGCGACTGTATGCAAATTAACCCAGCCAACATGGCGGCCGCCACTCACGGAGTAAACAGCAGCTTCCATTGCAGCAGGGGTGAAAGTGAAACTGTCTGCACACCAGCTCGGGCTATCCTGCCTCAAAGCAAAACATGTTTGCAACAAAGTATAAATCATAGAATCCTGGGGAGCTGAAGGAAACAGCAGGCCGGGCCTGACTCTAAGGGTAACATTGTCTCATTATAGAAGCCGCGAGCTGAAGCAGAAACGAGGCTTCTTATTAGGCCGTGCCTTAAAGGAACAGCATCAATTATAGAAGATAAACAAACCCCAGAAACCTACTTCCAGCCAGCCTTTCTGGGACATTGGGTCAATGGGAGCTGTGGGCACCTTTAAAGCCCCTCACCCAGGCTGGTCAGGCACGCCAGCAGGTGGACATCCCCAGAGGGGTTCCAGACTATAAGAGGGCACAGGCTGGGCTGAGGGAACTCCTGAGTGCACAGAGCGGCTGCAGGACGGAACAGTGCAGGACCCAGGACCCATAAGTGGGAAAGAGGAGGCAGGGTTAGCGGCCTGCTTGGCGGCTCCCCAGGCCTTTTGTGGGGCACCAGGGGGCGGGTAAGAGGTTGCATGGGGTTGGCAGCCTGCTTTCCAGCTGCCCAGGCCCTTTGAGGGGCATCAGGGAGCGGGAAAGAGGCAGCAGGGGGTCAGTGGCCTGCTTGGTGGGCTTCCCAGGACCCTTGCAGGGCACTGGGGAGCGGGAAAGCAAGGCCGCAGGACGGGGAGCGGGAAAGAAGTGTCGGGGGTCGGCCAGCTTGGCGGCTGCCCAGGCCCTTTGCGAGGCACCAGGGAGCAGGAAAGCAAGGCTACAGGGGCCGGGGTCCTGCTTGGTGGCTCCCCAGGTGGAAGTGGGTTTAATTGCACAGAAATAATACTTTCCAGAATATTGCATCCTCTATGACCCCTTGGCAGCACCAGGAAGTGGGAAAGGAAGGCAGCAGGGGACTGGTGAGTGGGAAAGAGTTGGTGGCCTGCTTGGCAGCTCCCCAGGCCCTTTGGGGGACACTGGGGAGCGGGAAAGCAAGCTCTTGGGGGCTGGGGGCCTGCTTGGCGGTTCCCCAGGTCCCTTCCAGGGATCAGGGAGCAGGAAAAGGCTGGCCTGACCACAAGACGGGGTTTTCCCTGCTTTCTGGTGGCTGGAGGAAGATGGGCAGTAGGCAAGCTTGGGAGGCAGGCAGCACCCAGCCCTGGCCACAGCTCAAAAAAGAACAACATGTAAGGGAGGGCAAAAGTCTGAGAGATCAACATAGAGGGGGTGCCTGCTCCAAGCCTCCACAGTGTGCCTGGGGGCAGGCCCTCAGCAGGCAGACACATACAGAAGGACTGCTCTGAGCCTCAGATGCGCTGGGGGCAGGTCCCCAGTGGCCACACACACACACACACACACACACACACACACACACACATACACACACACACACACAAAAGGCGCCTGGCAGACTGGGGCCATCATAGGACATCCACTGAGGGGTTCCAGACTGTGAGAGGGGGCAGGCTGGGCTGAGAGACCCCTACCCACCTCCCGTGCACAAATTTTGTGCACTGGGCCCCTAGTATTGACTATATTCCCCATGCTGTATATCCAGCTTCCTGACTATTTGTAACTGCCCATTTGTACTTGTTATTCCATTCACCTTTTCCAGCCAGCACCCCAACAGCCCTCATACTTGGCAACCATCAGTTTGTGCTTTGTTTCTATGAGTTGTTTTTGATTGTTTATTTTGTTTTCTATTTTGTTTTTTAGATTCTACATGTAAATGAAATCATATAGTATTTGTCTTTTTCTGTCTGACATTTCACCAGCATAATATCTGCTAGGTCCATACATGTCACAAATGGTAAGATTTCTTTCTTTTTTATGGCCAAGTAAAATTTCACCATATATACATACCCTGTTTATGCATTTGGACACAGTTAGCTTCCATATATTGGCTACTGTAAGTAATGCTGCAATAAACATAATGATACATATATTCTTTTGAATTAGTATTTGAACATAGTTGGCTAAATACCCAGAAAAAGGATAGCTGTTGTCTTTTCATTTTGTTGATGGTTTCCTTTGCTGTGCAAAAAAAATTTTTTTTAAAAAAATATATATTTTATTGATTTTTACAGAGATGAAGGGAGAATGATAGAGAGTTAGAAACATCGATGAGAGAGAAACATCAATCAGCTGCCTCCTGCACACCTCCCACTGGGGATGTGTCAGCAACCAAGGTACATGCCCTTGACCGGAACTGAACCCGGGACCTTTCAGTCTGTAGGCCAACGCTCTATCCACTGAGCCAAACCAGTTAGGACTGTGCAAAAAGTTTTTAGTTTGTTGTACTCCACTCTATTTTTATTATTTTCTTTCTTCTACTCAGTTTGGGCTATGTTTGTTGTTCTTTTTCTAGTTCCTTTAGGTGTAAGGGTAGATTGCTTTTTTGAGATTTTTCTTGCTCCTTCAGATAGGCCTGTTATTTTTTTCTCTTAGGACTATTTTTTATTGTCTTTCTATAGATATTGGGTTGTTGTGTTTTTATTTTCCATTGTCTCAAGGTATCTTTTGATTTCTTCCTTGATCTTATTGTTAACCCATTTATTGTTTAGTAACATGTTATTTAGCTTCTACATGTTTGTAATTTTCAGGGTGTTTTTTAAAATTGATTTATAGTTTCATACTATTGTGGCCAAAGATATTTGATATGATTTCAATCTTCTTAAATTTATTAAGACATTTTTGTGTCCTACTATGGGTCTATCCTAGAAAATATTCATGTGAACTTGAAAAGAATGTATATTCTGCTGCTTTGGGGTAAAATGCTCTGAAAATATCAATTAAATCCATCTAGTATAGTGCAGCATTTAAGACAGCTGTTTTCTTATTGATTTTTATCTGAAAGATCTTTTCATTGATTCTAAGAATTATGAAAGGTGAAGGTAATGATTCAGAGTGTGGGGCATACTAGGTATTTGTTCTTATGAACTGGTGTTATCACAGATTAGAGGCTTGGTGCACGAAATTTGTGCATGGGGTGTGGAGGGGGGTCCCTCAGCCCAGCCTGCACCCTCTTAAAATCCGGGACCCCACAGGGATCAGGCCTAAACTGACAGTGGAACATCCCTCTCACGATCTGGATCCACTGGATCCTAATCGCTCACCTGCTTGCCTGCCCGATCACCCCTAACCACTCTGCCTCCCTGCCTGATATCCTCTAACTGCTCACCTGCCTGCCTGATCTCCCCTAACTGCTCACCTGCCTGCCTGATTGCCCCTAACCACTCTGCCTGCCTGATCAGCCCTAACCACTTGCCTGGCTACCTGGTATCCCCTAACTGCCTCTGCCTGATTGTCCTCAACTGTTCACCTGCCTGCTTTATTGTCCCTAACCACTCGCCTGCCTTCCTAATTGCCCCTAACCACTTGCCTGCCTGCCTGATAACCCCTAACCACCTCTACCTCAACCCCTGCTTCCACAGCTTCCTCAGGAAGGACTTTGGAATGACATCCGGAAAGTTGTTTGGCTGTCTGATGTAATTAGCATATTATGTTTTAATTATTACAGACTAGACGTCCAGTGCACAAATTTGTGTATGGGTGAGGTGTGGTTGGCCCAGCCCCAATCGGGGCAGATCAGGGCTGGCCCTGTTGGGAGGAGATGGTGAGAGGTTGGCCTGATGGCCTGCCTCAGCTGGCTGGGGTGAAGGGCTGTGGGTGATTGGCCAGTGGGCTCCACCCCCGATTGGGGTTGAGAGCCCAATTGGGGGCAGGGCCAGTCATGGGGAGTGGCTGTGGGCAGTGGGCCAGCTGGTCCCACCCCTGAATGGGGTGGGAGGTATTGACCAGGGACCAGCAGCCTGAAGGAGGGGGCCATGGGTGGTTGACCAGCTGGCCCTGCCTCTGATTGGAGAGGGCTGACCTGGGGTGGGGCCAGGAGCTGTGGGTTGATAGGTGTGATGGGGACCCAATGGGGGTGGGGCTGGCTGGGAGGAGGGGCTTCAGGATGTTGGCCAGCTTGCCCTGACCCCTATTGTGTTGAGGGTTGTGATCAGGGATGGGGTGGCCAGGGAGAGGGGCTGCAGGAGGTTGGCCAGCAGCCCCAACCCCTAATTAGTCCAGTTTGCTGGCCACAATGGGCATCATAGTGACTGGTCATCGATTATTCCAGTCATTCTGGATGCTGGCTTTTTATACATGTAAATTCCTTCATGAAAGGTAACGCAAGACCATATTCAGAAGTGCTGAGATTCACTCAGCCTAATTATGCAATGTCATATTACATTCTAGCAATAATAATCTTAACTAATAAAAGCGTAATATTGAAATTAACCATTTCTCCGGGTCGGGGTAAGCCAAGCCCACCAGCCAATCAGAGCAACTGCATGCAATTAAGCCCAGACAACATGGCAGCCGCCACTCACGGACCTGAGTAAACGGCAGCTTCCATTGCAGCAGGAGTGAAAGTGAAACTGCGGCCTGCTCCGCTCATCCTAGCTCAAGCAAAACACATGTTTACAACAAAATAACAATCATAGAATCCTTGGGAGCTGAAGGAAACAGTAGGCCTGGCCTCACCACTAAGTTACATTGTCTCATTATAGACACCGTGAGGTGAAGCAGATTTGAGGCTTCCTTAGTAGGCCGGCTTAAAGGAACAGTGTATCAATTATAGAAGATAAACAAACCCCAGACACCTGCGTCCAGCCAGCCTCCCTGGGACATTGGGTCAATGGGAGCTGTGGGCAGCCTTAAAGCCTGAAAGCGCCAATCAGCCCGTTGCCCACACTGGCCATAATCCAATGGGGTGAGGGACATTCCTGGGGGATTTGGCCAGCCTGGAGACAGCCATCAGCCCATAACCCAGCCTGGTCAGGCATGCCAGCAGGTGGACATCCCCAGAGGGGTCCCAGACTGTGAGAGTGCACAGGCCAGGCTGAGGGACCTCCCGAGTGCACAGAGCAGCTGCAGGGTAGAACAGCGCAGGATCCAGAACCCATGAGTGAAAAAGAGGCGGCAGGGTTGGCAGCCTGCTTGCCGGCTGCCCAGGCCCTTTGAGGGGCATCAATGAGTGGGAAAGAGGCAGCAGGAGGTCAGTGGCCTGCTTGGTGGGCTTCCCAGGCCCCTTGCAGGGTACCGGGGAGTGGAAAAGCAAGGCAGCAGGGTACTGGTGAGTGGGAAAGAGGCATCGGGGGGTCGGCCTGCTTGGCGGCTGCTCAGGCCCTTTGCGAGGCACCGGGGAGCAGGAAAGCAAGGCTGCAGGGGCCAGGGTCTTGCTTGGCAGCTCCCCAGACCCCTTGGTGGCACCAGGGAGTGGGAAAGGAAGGCAGCAGGGGACTGGTGAGTGGGAAAGAGTCGGCGGCCTGCTTGGCGGCTCCCCAGGCCCTTTGGGGGGCACTGGGGAGTGGGAAAGCAAGCTCTTGGGGGCTGGGGGCCTGCTTGGCAGCTCCCCAGGTCCCTTCTGGAGATCAGGGAGCAGGAAAAGGCTGGCCTGACCATGAGGCGGGGTTTTCCCTGCTTTCTGGTGGCTGGAGGAAGATGGGCAGTAGGCAAGCTTGGGAGGCAGGCAGCACCCAGCCCTGGCCACAGCTCAAAAAAGAACAACATGCAAGGGAGGGCAAAAGTCTGAGAGATCAACATAGAGGGGGTGCCTGCTCCAAGCCTCCACGGTGTGTCTGGGTGCAGGCCCCCAGCAGGTAGACACACACAGGAGGACTGCTCTGAGCCTCAGATGCGGCTGGGGGCAGGTCCCCAGTGGCGACACACACACACACACACACACACACACACACACACAAAAGGCACCTGGAAGACTGGGGCCATCATAGGACATCCACTGAGGGATTCCAGACTGTGAGATAGTAATTAATAAATAAAAGTAACTTTTAAGTCTAAATGTAAAAAGAAATATAAAGTTTTGTAGAGGGTTGCATTCTGTAATTGAATTTTATGAGCTAATATTTTAATGACATTTCCTGGATAATAATTAGTTCCTAACCACTTGCCTGCCTGCCTGATGGCTCCTAACCACTCACCTGTCTGCCTTATCTCCTTATTTATTATTTGAAAGCTATAGTCATTATCCCAAGCTTACCAGACACTGTTTCTTCCTCTTTTTTCCTGTAACTAACATGTTAATATTTTTCATTTGTAAAATGCTGCTTTCAAATATGCTAGAATTTCAAATTCAGACAGAATTTTTCTAAATCTTACCAAGAGCAAACTGAAATACAGTCACTAAATATACTGTCCAGTGTTTTTATTTAAGTGTGTGCTGGACTAGGGAGAAGAAAGATGGCTGCCGATGGGATGGCAGACTGCAATAGTGTGTGAGTGAGAGAACAAAGGGAAAGTGTGTGGTTGCACAGGGAGTGTTTGTGAGTTGAGGGACAGCTATACTCTAGGGGACTGTGGGGGATTGTGAGACAGGGTCCCCTGACTGGGAACCCTTCACTGCTTCTGGGATTCCTCCCGGAGCGACTGGCTCTGATGCGGAGACTGAGCCATCTTGAATGGAAAAGTGGATGTTGTCGGAAGTCTGAAAATCCTGGGAATCTACAACAACACCACCCAGGGAACAGCTGTGAACCTAGGAACACCAGTCCCCAAGCGGCGCAAGCACGCGGATTTGGAGGAGCTCTGCACCCCTTCATGGAAAGGTCAGATTTCTACTGGGATAAGGTGAGGTCTGTAATCTGAGCAGGAGAGAAACAAGCACAGTGGGAGCTGGAGGATCCAGAGTAGTCTGAGCCCAGACAAGTTCATGTCCATTGCAGATGGCATGATCTGAGAATCCACAGGGTTGCTAAGAGAAGGGAACTCTAAAAAGCAACTCATAACTGAACTGGGTACAAAAGGGCAGCCTAAAAATTTTAACAGTGTGCTGGCTGCATAGACCCAAATGGAAAAAAGACTTCACAGACTTGAGCCGCAGCACTGGAGTTTGTGCTCTCTCTCTCTCTCTCTCTCTCCCCTCTCCTCTCCTTTAAATCTTTGCTTTTGATTACTAATCCCAATACATGGGATCACCCAGCTGGGGACATTCTAAGAAACTACAGAGGAAAGTTGTTTTTGTGGAACCAGGGGATCAGAGTGAGTAATAATGATCAGAGAACCAGCTCTGGGGCAGCCCATTCCCCCAAACCAGTATTAAGTGCCACAGGGAAAACAAAATCAAATACTAGCTAGAGAGGACCTATAGACCCAGAGGTCAATCCAGAAACAGTGCCACCCAGGGGTTGAATCACAAATTGACTCTTGAGTAAACACAAAGGCGCATAAGGAACAAAGAAGTACTGCCTGCTTGAAAATCAGGACTGTGGCCTACAACACTGAGGAGCAGTGGAATGCAGGGAACTTCAATACTTGTCCAGACAGGAAACAGAAGAGAGAGAACTACATAACCAGACACCTGGAGAAAAGAGATCATGGGGAGACAAAGAAAAAGCCCACATATGAAAGAAAAGCAGCCATCACCAGAAAAGGAAATAAAGAAATGGAGGCAAGGAACCTGCCAGAGAAAGAATTGAGAGCAATGGTCATGAGGTGGATGAAAATAATGGAAGACAAATTCAACAATATGTGTAAGAACCAAGAGGAAATGAAGAAGAACCAAGAGGAAATGAAAAATGACATTGCTGCTATAAAGAACTCAATAGAAAGCATTAACAGTAGACTAGAAGAAGCAGAGGACCACATCAGTGAGCTAGAAGACAAGGTAGGAAAAAACACCCAAGCGGAGCAGCTTCTAGGAAAAAAAAAAATTAAAAATCAAGAGAACTTTGGGACAACATTAACAAAACGACATCCACATCATAGGGATGCCAGAAGGAAAGGAAACTGAGCAAGGAATAGAAAACCTGTTTGAAGAAATAATGACAGAAAACTTCCCTGACATAAGGAAGGAAAAACACAAATTCTAGAAGCTCATGGAGCCCCAAACAAAATGAACCCCAAAAGACTGATGCCAAGGCACATTACAATTAAATTGGCAAACACTAAGAAAAAAGTAAGAATCTTAAAAGTGGCCAGAGAGAGACAGAAAGTTACCTACAAAAGATCCCACATCAGACTAATGGGGAATCAGGCAAGAAGGGAATGGAATGAAATATACAAAGTTATGCAAAGGAAGGGTCTGAATCCAAGAATACTGTACCCAGCAAGGCTATCAATCAAAACTGAGGGTGAAATCAGGAGCTTCACAGAAAAAAAAGGACTAAGGGAGTTTATTACCACCAAACCAGCAATGCAAGAAATGCTAAAGTATCTGCTGTAAAAAGAAGAAATAGGAAGCAAAGAAAGAACACAGGGGTAAAGAAAAAAAGTGGCAACAGACAAGTACCTGTAAATAATAACTTTAAATGTAAATGGGTTAAATGCCCCATTCAAAAGACATAGGGTAACTGAGTGGATAAGAAAACATGACCCATTATCGTCTAACAACAGGAAAACCACCTCAGAAAAAAAAGACTCACACAGACTGATGGTGAAGGGATGGAAAAAGGTTTTTCATGTGAATGGAAATGAAAAAAAAGAGCTGGGGTAGCAATATTTATATCTGACAAATTGGATCTCAAAGTGAAGGACTTAAAAAGAGATAAGGAAGACCACTGCATAATAGCAATCCAACAAGAATAAATAACTCTGGTGAACATAATCACACCAAATACAGGAGCACCCAAAAACATTAAAAAACTTCTGGAGGATATCAAGGGAGTGATTAACAGCATTATAATTATTTTAGGGGAATTTAATACCCCACTATCACCATTGGACAGGTCCTCTCAACAAAAAATCAGCAAAGAAACATCAATCCTAAATGACTCAGATGGAATTAATTGACATCTTCAGCACATTTCACCCCAAAGCCACAGAATATACATTCTTCTCAAGTACACATAAGACATTTTCAAAGATAGACCACATATTGGTACACAGGCAAAGTCTCTTCAAATTCAAGAAGACAGAAATCATGTCAAGCATCTTCTCAAATCACAATGCCATAAAACTAGAAATGAACTACAATCCAAAAAACAATATAAAAAAATCCAAAAAAGTCAAACACATGGAGATTAAATAGCATGCTATTAAACAATGACTGGATTACCACAGAGATAAAAGAAGAAATAAAAACATCATGGCAACAAACAACAATGAAAATATAACAATGCAAAATCTATGGGACACAGCAAAAGCAGTCTTGCGAGGAAAGTTCATATCTCTACAAGCCTACTGCAAAAAACAAGAAACAATAGTAATAAATTACCTAACCCTACAACTCAAAGCATTAGAAAGAGAGCAACAAGAAAAGCCCACTGTAAGCAGAAGGAAGGAAATAATAAACGTTAGAGTGTAGATAAATGATATAGGGACCAAAAAAACAATACAAAAGATCAACAAAACCAAGAGCTTATTCATTGAAAGAATAAACAAGATTGATAAACCTCTAGCCAGTTTCACCAAGAAGCAAAGAGAGAGGAACCAAACAAAGAAAATTAGAAATGAAAGAGGAGAAACAACAACAGACCCTACAGAAATACAAAGAATTTTTTAAAATACTATTCCAACAAACTGGACAATCTGGAGGAAATGGACATATTCCTAGAAAAATACAACCTTCCAAAACTCAGTCAAGAAGAATCTAAAAATCTTAATAGGTCAATAACTATGGAAGAAATTGAAGCAGTAATCAAAAAGCTTCCAGCAAATAAAAGCCCAGGGCAAGACGGCTTCACAGAGGAGTTTTATCAAACATTCAATGAGGAACTAAAACCTATCCTCCACACACTATTCCAAAAATTCAAGAGAAAGGAACACATCCCAGTTCATTCTATGAAGCCAGTATTACCCTAATACCAAAACCAGATAAAGAAAACACAATGAAAGAGAATCACAGACCAATATCCCTCATGAACATAGATGCCAAAACACTCAATAAAATTTTAGCAAATCAGATCCAGCAATACATCAGAAAGATCATACACCATGACCAAGTAGGATTTATCCCAGGGATGCAAAGATGGTACAATATCTGCAAATCAATAAACATGATACATCATATAAACAAATTGAGATATAAAAACCACATAGTCATATTAATTGATGTAGAAAAAGCATTTGACAAAATCCAACATCCATTTTTGTTAGAAACTCTCAGCAAGGTGGGAATAGAAGGATCATAACTCAACATATTAGAAGCCATATATGACAAACCCACAGCCAACATTATACTCAATGGGCAAAAACTAAAACCATTTTCCTTAAGAACAGGAATAAGACAGGGATGCCCACTCTCATCACACTGTTCGACATAGTACTGGAAGTATTAGCCATTGCGATTAGACAAGAAGAAGATATAAAAGGCATCCAAATTGGAAAAGAAGAAGTAAAACTCTCCTTATTTGCAAATGACATAATATTGTATATAAAACACCCTAAAGATTCCAATAAAAAACTATTAGACTTAAAAAATGAATTTGGCAATTTAGCAGGATACAAAATTAATGCCAAGAAATCTATGGCATTTCTATACAGCAATAGTAAACTTACATAAAGAGAGATTAAAAAAGCAATCCCCTTTACCATCACACCAAAAAAATTAAAATACGTAGGAATAAACTTAACTAAGGAGGTAAAAGACCTATATGTGGAAAACTACAGGACACTGAAAAAAGAGATAGAGGAAGACATAAACAGATGGAAGAACATACCATGTTCATGGACTGGTAGAACCAACATCATTAAAATGTCCATACTACCCAAAGCAATCTATAGATTCAATGCACTCCCCATTAAAATACCATATTTCACAGACCTAGAAAGAACTCTCCAAAAATTCATCTAGAATAAAAAAAAAGGCCCTGAATAGCCACACAAACCTGAGAAAAAAGAACAAAGTAGGAGGGATCTAAATACCAGATTTCAAACTGTATTACAAAGCCACTGTTCTCAAAACTGCTTGGTACCAGCACAAGAACAAACATATAAACCAATGGAAAAGAATAGAGAACCCAGATATCGACCCAAACTACTATGCTGAATTAATATTGGACAAAGGATGCATGAACATATAATGAAGTCAAGATAGTCTCTTTAGTAAACTGTGTTAGAAAAATTGCACAGATGCATGCAAAAAAATGAAACTAGACCACCAACTTACATCATATACAAAAATAAACTCAAAATAGATAAAGGACTTAAACATAAGACAGGAAAACATAAAAATACCAGAGGAATCCACAGGCAGCAAAATCTCAGACATTTGCTGAAGCAATTTCTTCTCCAATATGACTCCTAGCCCAATGGAAACTAAAGAGAAAATAAACAAATGGGACTACATCAAAATAAAAAGTTTTTGCACAGAAAAATAAACCATCAACAAAACAACAATAAAGCCCACTGTATGGGAGAACATATTTGAAAATGTTATCACTGATAAAGGTTTAATCTCCAACATTTATAGTGAACTCATACAACTTAATAAAAGGAAGATAAATGCTCCAATAAAAAAATAGGGCAACGGACCTAAATAGATACTTTTTGAAAGAAGACGGAAGGCCAAAAGACATATGAAAACATGCTCAAAGTCACTAATTATCCGAGAGATACAAATCAAAATGACAACAGTACCATTTCACACCTGTCAGAATGGCAATCATCAACAAATCAACAAACAACAAACGCTGGCAAAGATGCGGAGAAAAAAGAACCCTCCTGCACTACTGGTGGGAATGCAGACTGGTGCAGCCACTGGGGAGAACAGTATGGAGTTTCCTCAAAAAACTAAAAATGGAACTCCCATTTGACTCAGTAATCCCACTTCTAGTAATACATCCCAAGAAGCTAGAAACACCAATCAGAAAGGATATATGCACTCCTATGTTCATAGCAGCACAATTCACCATAGCTAAGATTTGGAAACAACCTAAGTGCCTATCAGCAGATGAGTGGATTAGAAAGATATGGTACTATGCTGTTATAAAAAAAGAAGGAATTCTTACCATTTGCAATAGCATGGATGGAACTGGAGAGAATTATGCTAAGTGAAATAAGCCAGGCAATGAAAGAAAAACACCACATGGTCTCATTCATTCATGGAAAATGAAGAACATTATAACCTGATGAACAAAAAGATAGATACAGAGGCAATAAAGCATCGAACAGATTGTCAAATTACAGCGAGAAGGCTGGGGAGTGTTGTGGAGGGGGCGAAGAGTTCAACCGAAGGACTTGTATGCATGCATATAAGCACAATCAATGGACACAAGACACTGGGGGTTGGGATGAGTGCATGTGACAGGGGATAGGAGAGGCTGGGGAAAGGGCAATGGGGAAAAAAAGAGATATATGTACTACTACGTGTAATACTTTAAACAATTATTATATATATGTATATATACATATAAATATATAAATACTAGGGGCCCGTGAACGAAATTCGTGTACAGGGGGAGGGTGGGGGTCCCTCAGCCCAGCCTGCCCCCTCTCACAGTCTGGAATCCCTCAGTGGATGTCCTATGATGGCCCCAGTCTGCCAGGCGCCTTGTGTGTGTGTGTGTCTGTGTGTGTGTGTGTGTGTGTTGCCACTGGGGACCTGCCCCCAGCCGCATCTGAGGCTTAGAGCAGTTCTCCTGTGTGTGTCTACCTGCTGGTGGCCTGACCCCAGGCTTGGAGCAGGCACCCCCTCTATGTTGATCTCTCAGACTTTTGCCCTCCCCTGCATGTTGTTCTTTTTTGAGCTGTGACCAGGGCTGGGTGATGCCTGCCTCCCAAGCTTGCCTACTGCCCATCTTCCTCCAGCCACCAGAAAGCAGGGAAAATCCCGTCTTGTGGTCAGGCCAGCCTTTTCCTGCTCCCTGATCCCTGGAAGGGACCTGGGGAGCCGCCAAGCAGACCCCCAGCCCCCAAGAGCTTGCTTTCCCACTCCCCAGTGCCCCCCAAAGGGCCTGGGGAGCTGCCAAGCAGGCCACCGACTCTTTCCCACTCACCAGTCCCCTGCTGCCTTCCTTTCCCACTCCCCGGTGCTGCCAAGGGGTCTGGGGAGCTGCCAAGCAGGACCCTGGCCACTTCAGCCTTGCTTTCCTGCTCCCCGGTGCCTCACAAAGGGCCTGGGCAGCCGCCAAGCAGGCCAAGACACCCCTGCTAACTCTTTCCCACTCACTGGTACCCTGCTGCCTTGCTTTCCCACTCCCCGGTGCCCCACAAGGGGCCTGGGCAGCCGCCAAGCTGGCCGAGACCCCCCGCAGCCTCTTTCCTGCTCCTCGATGCCCCTCAAAGGGCCTGGGCAGCTGCCAAGCAGGCCACCAACCCTACTGCCTCTTTCCCACTCACAGGTCCTAGGTCCTGCGCTGTTCCGCCCTGCAGCCGCTCTGCACACTCGGAAGGTCCCTCAGCCTGGCCTGTGCCCTCTCACAGTCTGGGACCCCTCTGGGGATGTCCACCTGCTGGCGTGCCTGACCAGGCTGGGTGACAGGCTGATGGCTGTCTCCAGGCTGGCCAAGCCCCCCAGGAACATCCCTCAGCCCATTGGGTTGTGGCTAGTGTGGGTGACAGGCTGATTGGTGCTTTCAGGCTTTAGGGCTGCCCACAGCTCCCATTGACCCAGTGTCCCAGGGAGGCTGGCTGGACACAGGTTTCTGGGGTTTGTTTATATTCTATAATTGATACACTGTTCCTTTAAGCCGGCCTACTAAGGAAGCCTCCTCTCTGCTTCACCTCGCAGTGTCTATAATGAGACAATGTTACTCTTAGGCCTACTGTTTCCTTCAGCTCCTGAGGATTCTATGATTATTATTTTGTTGCAAACTTGTGTTTTGCTAGAGCCAGTTTAAGCGGAGCGGGCGCAATTTCACTTTCGCTCCTGCCGCAATGGAAGCTGCCGTTTACTCAGGTCCGTGAGTGGTGGCCTCCATGTTGCCTGGGCTAATTTGCATACAGCCACTCTGATTGGGTGGTGGGCGTGGCTTACCCCATCTCAGAGAAACAGTTAATTTCAATATTACACTTTTATTAGTTAAGATAAATATATAAATATAAATTTTTTATATTTATATTGATATTTATATTGATATTTATATTTATATTTATATTTATATTTATATTTATATTTATATTTATATTTATATTTATATTTATATTTATATTTATATTTATATTTATATTTATATTTATATTTATATTTATAATGTGTGCTGGACTAGCCTGTAGATTCAACTAGAAGAATCTGGCAATCCTATATAATAAAGAGGTAATATGAAAATTGATCACCATGCCCTTGCACAAGATAACTGCCCCCATGTGGTCAAAGATGGCTGTGACAAGATGGCTGGCAGGAGAGGAAAGTTGTGGGTGATCAGGCCTACAGGGGAGGGCAGTTAGGGACAACTGGGCCTGCAGGAGATGGCAGGTGGGGTAGACCAGGCTTGCAGGGGATGGCAATTAGAGGCAACCAGGACAGCTGGGGAGGGCAGTTGCAGGTGATCGGGCTAGCAGGGGAGGGCATTTGGAAGCAATTGGGCCAGCAGGGGGGCAGTTAAGCATCAATCAGACTGACAGGGGAGTGGTTAGGGGGTAATCAGGCTGGCAAGCAGAAGCGGTTAGGGGCAATCAGGCAGGGAGATAGGCAAGCGGTTGGGAGCCTGCAGTCCTGGATTGTGAGAGGGATGTCTGACTGCTGGTTTAGGCCCTATCCCTGCAGTCAGACATACCCTGAGGGGTCCCAGATTGGAGAGGGTGCAGGCTTGGATGAGGAACACCCCCCTCCCCAGAGCACAAATTTTGTGCACCTGGCCTCTAGTTTATAATATTTTGGAAAATAGCTTGTATTTTTTTCTAAAAAGCCTAGGATACAGATCTAGCCTCTAACAGTTTCTTTTATTTTTAAAACAGTGAAATCAAGAAGAAAGGGAGACTGAGCTAGCTCTGGCTTATCCCAAATTGAGCTTTACTGATAGTCTTTTCAAAGCAAGTTTAGACATTTCTTGACGATTTTAATGTTAGAATGTTGGGAGAATTTGTGGCCCATCTAAATGTCAGACTGTGAAGAGGTTGTGCTCCCTCCCAGGATGCTCATCAGTATTGGAATCATATTTGCTGCACTGGGAACCATGGTGGTTCTTTCCTTAGTGGTCTAGAGGCCAACTAAAGGACAAAAGGGAAAATAGATGATATTAGCTTTGCTTAAAAGAAAACTGGATTATAGGGTATCATTCTGTAGATTATTATAAAAACTAGTATTCTCCCTTTTTCCTCATTACTCCATGTTCCTACAACTTAGCTGTAATGGGATGAGTAGCAGACAGAGGGTCAGAAGAATGGCATAAGAGTCTCAGCAGTATTGCTGTAGTCCTATAATTTTGTACAAGTAATTAATAATTTCATCTCAATTTACTTACTTCCAAAATGAGCATATTTAAACTATTTCTGTGGTTTCTTTCAGCTTAAAATCATGCATTATCATCAGACTTTTCAGGACTTCTATAATAATAACGTCTAAGAACCAGAGAAGAAATCTTCTGGTTACTTCACTCTCCATAAGAGTGAAGTAACTCTCCACCCACTCTGGTCCTGGCCTGCAAATCTGAGCCTGGATTAAATTCTTCTACAGTATGTTTTTTGAACCTAAACTACAGGGCCAGGGAATAATCTTGAATTGTGTAATAACAAGGAAATATATGAGAGGTTGCATCACAATGAAACTGTATTACAGATATTTTTGGAACTTGTAAGTTTTGGGTGCTTTTTGTTTGTTTGACTTTAAAATTCATAAAGCTCAACTTTTAACACAATTTTATAGTATTTAAAGTTTTAGAATCACATTACTAGGATATATTTTCAGGTTTAAATCAAGCTGTTAAAATTTCCACAATTATAACACCTATCTGTGTAAATGATATTTTTTCTCATTACCATGCAATACAAAGTATACAGAAATATATTAGATGTGAATATTAATATATGACTGTAACTGTCAATCACATTCTTGATCTCAAAATTTTATGTTGTGAAGATGGCTCCACTGTTCTCATTGATCAATGTAAAAGCAAATAAATTTTGCACATTTTAAATGTACAGCCTTGCTTAAAAATATGCCTTATATCTATTTTATATTTTGGAGTTTTGAACAAGACTTCATTTTAGATTCAGAATTCTGCTACTAAAAATCTGGGGCTAAAAATCTGACTCAGGTCAGTGGTTTGCACACATTCCATTTTTAACCTGCATGGTTCTGCACATAGAATTCTTATTGTAAAACTTTCAATCATACACAACTGTATTTAATTTTCATAGTAAAATCTTGTAATCAGACTAAAATCTAGCCCTAATTGCAGTAGCTTAGAATCAAAATAAAATACAAATGTAATTACTTGTGAAGGATATTCTAATGAGGCAGGTAAGAGAGATAGTTAGTAAATAATATATTTTAGACCTACTATTAAAGCACACTGTGCTGAGATCCATGCAGCATGTACAATGGAAGAAACAGACAATGGGGAGAAGCTGATAATTTAAAAATGTTTACTTTTGATTTGTAATGATTTTTTTGTTCAACAGATTTTATTCCCAATGTTGTTCCTTAGAAAGACATCAAAGCCAATTTCATGTTTTGAACATATCATCAGATAGGCTGGGATTCAGCAGTTGCTCCATATGCCTAGTCACAAGGAATATGTTATTTCACTCTGGGGACTGTTTCTTTTCTCACAGTCTATCTATTGCTTGCTTATCCCTTTATTCGTCAATGTGTGTTCCCAAAAGAACCACTTGCTTCATCATCACATTGAGATGTTGGTGTTGAAAAGTCCAAAAAGATAGCTGTGAAAACCACACAGGAGCAAAACAGGACATTGTAAGATGTCTCACTTCCATCCTCCTGACTGCCTTCTGAGTCATTAGAAGTCCATAGGCTCTTGCATCCTCTGATAATTCTCAGCAATGTGTTTCTGTCTGATAAAGAGCTGAGGGCTCTGTTCAGTGACATATACTCACATTGAAATGACTCAGAGAGAGTCATAGAGTGCATCCCCAGAACTGGAGAAACACATGAATCAGGAAGGTCATTTCAGTTGAGAGCTGTTGTTAAACTTAAATACTTGGCCAAGGATAGTCGCTGTAATTCTTCGCAAAACTCTGTACCTCAAGGATTATAAAGTTTTGATGGTCACATTCACAGTTTATAAGTTCTAGCCTAGAGAAAAGAGGCTGATTCAATAAGCTAAATATTATAGTACATAAGAGAAGGGTAAATGAGATCAACATGTTTCAGTAAACAGTTCCCCATCTTATGGAGATGACACAGCTTTTCTATGTTCATCTTATCTCTAACTAGCTGTGTGACCTTTGGAAAGTTGTTTAGCCTCTTTGGGTCGGTTTTCTCATGCTTAAAGAGGGAATTTATTAAAGTGCTTTAGGTAGTTCAGAACTGCTGGGAGGGCTAAGAAAACAGACTTGAAGCTAAGCTTTCACAAACAATAATTAATGCCATGCTATGAAAGAGACCTTATTAGGAGCCTCTGCTGCTCCTCCATCTGCCTACAAGAACCCAACTTAATTCCAATGCTACATATTGCAGGAACTTGATCATTCTACAACCCTTCTTACTATTCCCCAAACTGGACCCTTCTGCTGTCACCCATACCAACAATACAAATGTCCTGACAAGGCTTCACTCCCATTGCTTACTTCCAAATTGAAATCTCATGCAGCTGCATTTGATTAGTGGGCTTGACTGAGGTCTCCTGTGTGCAATGTAGTTGGAAGGGAGGCTGGAGTGGCCAGTTTCCTTGAATTATCATGCAATTGGAAGGCAGAATTGATAAAATGGAAAATTATAAAAATGGAAGGAGGGTGTTCATAACATATTGTGTGGTTGCAAATGATAGATAGATGTCAATCACCCGCCTTGTAAAACATGTAAATATGAGAGGTGGTCACATTGCAAAGCATCCTCCACAGTACCTGGCACATGAAGCACATCTATACTAATAAAAGGGTAATATGCTAATTAGACCAGACATCCATCTGGATGTCCTTCTGGACAAAGTCCCAGTTCTTTTCAAGAGCATAAATTCATGCACTTGGCCCCTAATCTTAAATAATCACATGTTGGTTATAATGTCCAAATCAAGTCAATCCTAAACTATTTTCAGTTTCCATTGCAGCATGAGATGAATTTGCACTAGTGTTTCCCTTGCATATATTCTGGCACTCCAGCAATCATGTGCATGCACAAGAACCTTCTCAATTCCTTATGACCAAAGAATAATTTCAGCACAGCCACTATGCATTCCAATAACAAGACACATCTTTCTCCCTCCAAATATACAAAGCTCTTAAAGGATATAGAACTCTGGCTCACATTTCAAAACTTACTTAACAAAACCCTTAACTTCTCAGTCTAAAATACGGACATTAATTAATAAAGACTCTGTATCCTCCCAAGGAGTTATTATTAGACACATTGTGAAACATTTTTGTTTAATTTACTAAACTTGCTTAAATTATTTATACTATATAAAATGGACAATCTGCTCTAAATGTAAATTTAAGTCTCCCTTTGGATACATAAAATAGCATGCAGCTTCAACTTAAGGTTTTCCCTAAGTTTGTTTAGGCTCCAGAAGGGAAGGAACTCTGATTCCTTATTGCAAAGCTGATAAGAAAATTTTGTGTTTCCCCCTGTTTTCCAAAGTTACATTTTAGCCTTCTTACATCTGTCTGACACTAAGCAGCAAAGTCTTGTTGAAATAAAAGTAAATTTAAAATAAAGAAACAAGCAAAAAACAATTAGCTATTTAAAACAGAAGAGCTATAGGGCCACTTACACAAAACTCATCTCAATATGCCACTGTATGGAAGTATTTGGAATCCTTGGAAAAGGTTTCACTTAAAAGGTTTCAAAAAGGTTTACAAGTATTACAGTGAAACAAGAAAACATATCAATATAATTCACAGACTAATTTAAAATTAAAGTGACGTGACTGAACTGTCTCTGTTTTCAGGAAGTGTGAGAAATAAGTCATTTTGGCATTTTAAATAGAGACCAGGTAATCCTGTTTTAAAGATACTTTACCTAAATTTTATTTTTAAGAGCATAGAAAGACTGTAATACTCTTCAGACTCTACCAAATCAGTTTTGTCATGGTCTTAAGTCTTTAGGAGACTAAAAAAGAGCTTTGTCACATGCTGAAAATGAAGAGAAAACTGATAATAAATAAGTAAGTAGGTAGGTAAATAAATAAATAAATAACATCTAGGTTAATTAGAAAGGTATTTCAATTAGTAAGACAGTGATTTATGTAGATGAATTATGTGCTTTGGAAGCTTAAATGCAGGTTCAATCTGAAATGAAAAAATGTTGACTATATAGTTTCTGTAATACATTTAAAAGCAATAAATGCTCAAGATAAATAAAAACTATTCTAATAAGGAATCTCAATGTATAATGTTATGGGCTCCCCAGGAGTGACGACCACCAGAGCCAAGCTGAAGTTTTATGAAGCCTTTATTACACACTCGAGCGCGGGCCCACGCTTCACAGACAGTAGCGAGTGGCGTGAGTGCTGGACACTTGCAGCAAGCCCCCTTTTATCCCCGCAGGGGGACTTGGCAATGATTGATTAGTGAATACACACAGAAAGCAAAGCTTTAGGTCAACTAGAGTGCAAGGATGAAAAACTTCAAAATTTTATCATGCGGTTTAGGGAGTTTCTGCTTGTCCTGGTTTCTGCCCTCGAACAAACAGGTGCTAATCTAAGGGGAGATCTCTCTGAAGGCAGAGCAGCTGCTGTCCATTTTAGGGAGTTCCTTCTAGGAGTATGACCAACCACATCCTACATCCTTCTTTCTTTCATTAGCTCAACCTTGGTTCAATGCTACAAACCAAAGGCTTGGCCTGACGCCAGCACTGATAACTTCATCCGGAGAAGGTTCAATGGCCTCTCTGAATGTCTTATTTTCCTTATTATTTAAGCCAGCAAGCATCTACAGAAGCCAGAAATAGCAGGGTTAAAACTTCAAAGTTTTTATATAAGATGGATGCATCATATAATAAATAAAGCTAGTGACTGTGTTTTCGCTCTTGATTTCTCAGTAGTTTGTCCAATAGAACTTTCAATTAGTTTCCAATTTAAAAATCCCCACATTGTTTACAAATTTTAATAAGCCTGTTTTATTTTTTTAATATTCATTGAATACTGTTTAAACTTTTTTTCTACACAGCAGAGGGGCCACTTAATGCTGAAACATATGAAAGTTGGAAAAAATTACATGGAAAAGAATCTTTAAACTGAATTGGTTGTTGCCTTTTCCAACTTTATCCTCTGCTTGTAGTGTTCTTCCTTGGGGCAGAAAAATATTCCAGGATGGACCTGAAATGATTTAATTCAGCACTACAGCCTGTCTCATACCTTGGGGACACGGTATTTTCCATTTTCAGTTGTGGTGTCATAATATATTTTAGTCTCTTATATAGCTAAAGTACTTACTAATGATATGACTGTGGACAAAAAGAGCCGCATGCTAGCCTGAAAAGCTCAATGGAGGCTTGTATGGCAGTCTTGCAAACTCAGAAACCTAAAGTAACCACAAAAGATGATCTGAAAATTAAATATTTAACTACAAGCAGGTTATAGTGGGTAGTCATGTCCTAGGCCAGTATTTTTCCTGACAAAGATCAGCTTTGATCTTTACTGAGCACATTTGTCTTTCTGCCTCTAAGATAACGTATTTGTGAAATGTCTGGGTAACTTGTAACTTCCCTTTCTTTTCAGACCCCTCAGGGCATAACAAATGGCACCAGGACATACATTCCCTCATTGTTATTGGTATCAAGTTAATGTCAACTGTTAACTATGTTAAACAATCCTGTAGGCATCTATGTAAAAGAAGCATATGTCTATCATTTCACCTTTTACTCTATCCCATAGATTTCCTCGCTTTGCTTTATTCCACCTCCTTAATTTATCACCAAAGAATTTCATGTAACCCACTTACATATTTTCCTTTTGATGGTAAATTTATAAAACACGGTATGAACTCCCCATTCTCCGGAGCATTATCTCAATTCATTGAGGTTCTGCTTCCCGGCATATGTCGACAGTTTGGCTCAAATAAACTCACAAAATTCTCTACAGGTTTCATTGGTTTTTTTCATTAACATGACTATATTTTTAATTAATATCAGAAAAAGAAATAATGTATGTAATAAAGTTGCATGTAAAATGCAGTGTAATTTCATCTTTCTGATTCACTATATTAGGTTTGGTTTAGTGAATTACCTTACCAATTGATATTTATTTTTACACAAATCAGTAATACAAATATAGGTATATATATTTTTATTTTTTATCTCAACACAGATATTTTTAATTTGGCAACTTTTTTTCTTTTTTCCAGGGAGTGAATCTTGATTAATTACAAGCTGCTCTAATTGGTCCCCCTTTTGCTGTGCCCCACTCTTACTTTATTATCCACATTAGTAAAGTGAACTTTCTCTTCTCAATTGTAATGGCAATAAACTGAGTCCTATCTTTGTGGGTACCATTACAAATAGCACTGCTGTTAGAAATTCTAAGAACAAACTAAAGTGACTTCTTATTTATTTATTTATTTTACTGAATTTATTGGGGTGACAATAATAAAATCATATAGGTTTCAAGTATAAATTCTATAATACATCCTCTGTATATTGCACCCCAAGTCAAGTCTCCTTTTATCACTATTTATTCTCATCTTACCCTCTTCTACTGCCCACCATGCTCCTTTTCTTCTTGTAATTACCATACTGTTGTCTGTGTCTATGAGGTTTTTTTTTTTTTGTAACCCTTTACCTTTTACACCAGCCCCCCAACGACCAAAAGACCGAACAGCAGGCTACATGGGGTGAGCAGGCCCGCAGGGGGGACAGTTGGGAGTGACCAGGCCAGCAGAGGGGGTCAGTAAGGGGTGGCCAGGTTGGTGGGGGGGGTAGTTGGGGGTGACCAGGCCAGCAGGGAGGGCAATAGCAGGCAACCAGGCTTATGGGAGGACAGTTAGGACAACCAGGCCAGCAGGGGAAGGGAAGTTGAGGGTGATAAGGCCAGCAGGGGGGGGCAGTTAAGGGCGATCAGGTAGGCAGGCAGATGAGCAGTTAGGAGCCAGTGGTACCGGATTGTGAGAGGCATATCCAACCGGCAGTCAGACATTCCTCAAGGGGTCCCGGATTGGAGAGAGTGCAGGCTGGGCTGAAGGGACCCCCCCCTCCTATGTACAAATTTCATGCATCAGGCCTCTAGTCTCTCTACATAAAAAGTCAGTGACAGGAACACCATAATGACCAGAATGACCAGTTGCTATGATGCCCACTGTGGCCAGCAAACCATCCCAATCAGGGGGATGGGGGCTGGCCAGCCAACCTCCTGTGGCTCCCCCTTGCAGCTGGCCTCACCCATGATTGGCTTCTCCCACCCCAATTGGGGGTGGTGGTCAGCCAACCTACCCACGGCCCTTCTTCCCAGCTTGTCCTGCCCCTAATGGGCCTGCCCCACATCAGTAGGGTGTGGGGCTGGCTGGGTGACCTCCTGCAGTCCCTCCCTCTGACCAGTCCCACCTCCGATGGGCCCCCACCACCCTGATCAGCCTGCAGCCCTTCCCCCATGCTGGCCCACCCATGATTGCCACCCCCCCTCCAATCAGGGGCAAGGCCAGCCTGCCAACCACTCATGGCCCCTCCCCCAGGCCACTGGCCCCCAATCAGCCCCTACCACCCAATCTGCCCGCAGCCCTTCCCCCCAGCCAGGTCTGCCCCTGATCGGCCCCCCAACTCCATTGGGGGGGGCTGGCAGGCCCACTGCCCACAGCCCCTCTCCACAGCCAGCCCCATCCCCAATCAGCCCTCCCACCCCAATTGGGGACTGGGCCCTCTGGCCAATTGCCCATGGCCCCTCCCTCCAGCCGGCCTGGCCCTGATTGGTCTCTGATCTGAACAGGCAGGCCAGCAGGCCAACCTCCTGCCATCTCCTCCACCCTACTGTCCTGGCCCTAATTGGGGCTGGGCCAGCCAGACCCCACCTTCACATTAATTAATGCATTGGGCCTCTAGTACTTTCATAAATCTTATTTTTGTGTGTGAAAAAGTTATTTTATCTATGTTAATTATGACTTCTAATGCAAGCATATTTGGGTTTCCACATGTTTTTGGTTTTATTTGGTTTTATATTAAAAAATCAAATTCAGCAAAACTTTACATTCTGAAGCCTCTTTAAAACCTAAAGCTTTTCTTAAATAAACAGTTGAGTCTTTGAGTTGACCTGTATTATTAGTTATCATTTTAGGCATTAAGTAACTAACTTTATTTTTGACTGGACATTCCCCATCTTACCACACCCACTCTCTGTCTATATCAGAATCCCCATTATACACAATCCCACATGAGTCAGGTTGATTTCCCTTCCTTCTCTTAGTCCTTAGTTGGACTTATTCTGTACTGTTCCTTTTCCTGGCAGAAAGTGTCACGGATTCCCTATCTCAAGCAGGATTAGGTTTTATTTTAAGGTTTTCTTATGTTTCAGAATACTTTGTTTTTATATTCAAGTTTGGTATGCTTGCTGATCCCTAAATGCCCATCAGAATCACTCTGAGTTTTTTTTCTTGGTCCCTGGTTTGAGAGCATTGCAAGTTGGAGCCTCATCTCCTTCTTTCTCCCCCAGGAGAGGAAGTTCTCAGCTACACCTAAGTCTGTCCCCACCCGCGTCCCCCTCAATCCCCCCCACACACACACACACACATTTGCCCTATTTGCATGTTCAGTAAGTATAGCTGCAGCCTTCAGCATGTTGATGTCAAAATGGGAATCTTTCAGAAAATAAAGCTAATGGATTTGCTGATGTTAGAATGTGAATTGTAAGGGAAAATGAATGATAAAAATCAAGACTATATCTTCTCAGAACACTCAGAAGTACATGATATATTGTTTGTAAATTATATTTCAGCAAACCTGACTTTAAGATACTGTATATGTAATCTCTAATATCTTTGTACTATATGTACTGCATTAAAAAAATAAAACTCCTTTATTCAAAGGCAGAAAAAGCTGATCAGATGATTGTTTTGATAAATTCAAATAAAAGGACATATATCTCCTTAGGTGGGGGATGTATAATTGGATGAGTTTTCATTGCACATACTGGGATGCCTGGGAGAGGGAAGGGGTTGAAGAGAAAAATAATAGTTTTATTTAGAACATATTAAGTTAGGGATGCTTACTGGATATTAAGCAGTGATTAAGTGTGGTGATGGATAAATGGGCAAAAGCTTCATTCAGGTTTCATCAGGTGATAAATGTATTTCAAATTTATGGATAGAGATAAGATGAGCAGAAAGGGAAAGAAGAAAATGGGCACCAATGAAGTTTCAGAGTTTTTGCAGTTTAGTGCTAAGGCAGCATCATCACAGTAGCAAAGACAACTGGAAATCTGGTCCTTATCTTCAGCCAAGTTATGGATGAAAATTACTGGTAATTGCTAATGGTTTATAATGCGCCAATGAAGGTCCAAAATGTCCTTGGATGCATCATGTATTACCATCTCCTCATTGTTTACTGAAATGTATTGCTTGATCGTTTGGCCCCTATTTAACCAATTATGAAGCTTGATTTTAGCCACATTACGAGTGACATATAAAAGACCCTTTGTAAACTTGAGACCAACAAGTCTATGGGGTTAATAATCAATCTAAAGATGAAGCATAGCCTGGGGACTGGACCTGGAGGTCTCAGAACTCTTTTGATGTTTGCCCGTGCTTTCCTTTTCCTGCTTTAACATGTCCTTATCTTTATCAAAGCCCTGAAAAAGCACATCCTATACAGTTTTGTTAAATCCTTTCAGTTATCTAACTGTAGTTGCTGCAGCGATGAGCCTCATGGGTGGGACTTAAAGCAGGATGTCCCAGGCTATGGCACTGGTAGAAGTTTAAGCTAGTTAAGCTGCAGGGCTGGTTAACAATTTTAGTCTGTTCAGAATATAACCTCATAAACCTCTGAAGAATACTGGGGAGAGTTCTTGTTCCTTTGGAGAGAGGATGGAGAAGAGTGAGACAATGTTGTCTTTGTATGTCAATATATGGTATAGTCCCTGGCACATAGTAGGCACCTAGATATATGTTTTTGAAATACGTGAATGAATAAAGGAATACACAGATGAAAATAATGATCATATACAGGCTTGTTTTCCTGTAGGCCTAAACTTCAGGGGGTAGGTCAAACAATAGCAAAGTTTGATTCTTTAACTAGAGGCCTGGTGCATAAAATTCATGTCTGGGTAGGGTCCTTAGGCCTGGCTGGCAATCAGGCCCAAATCAGAGCCTTCTGGCTGCTGGCTGGGGCCTTCCTTCATTCCATGCCACCCCTGGTTGTCAGCACTGGTCATAGTGAACTATCAGTCTCCCAGAGGGGACAATTTGCATATTACGCATATATATATAGCATACTCCTGCTGTAGGGCCTATGCATCTGCTTTTCTCTTTTTAGCACACTCATTCCCACCCATCCTCTAAGTTTACTCCATCACTTCATTGAGAACACTAATCACATCATCAGACACTTACTGACTTACCATATTCAAAACAGTGCCCCTCTGTCATCACTCATTGTCATTTTTGCAGCATCATTGTTCTTCAATGAACATCTTACTGCCTGATCTTATACAATGTGTCTGTTTGTCTGCATATTTAATGACCACTACAACAGAATATAAACTCCATTTGGTGTTTTTGTGTCTTATATACTGTCCTAATACTAGTGCCTGGATTACTGTCTGAAACAATAGATATCCAAAAAACATTTGTTGAATGGATAACCTCTCATACCCACATTGTGGGTTTTACTCATATGATTGGACATTAAGTTATTGACCATCCTGCTTTATTTAAGACTGAGGTTCCTGGGATACAGGATTTTCAGTTTTAAAACCAGATGAGTTGATCACTTTACTGAGCTTTAACTTTTTGTTTGCTCATTCATTCACTTGTTTCAATATTTATTTTGTGCCTACCATGGTACAGACACTGGTTTAGGTACTGCGAATACAGCTATGAACAAGTCAGACAAAGCATCATCTCTCATGAAGCTTATATTCTACAGGAGGGCCAATAGCTTGGACTAATGGTTCATGGGATGCTGAGATTCACCTTCCATAATGTGCCTAATGTTAAGCCCCATTGGAAAATGGAATGAAGTATCACTAGCCAACAGATGTTGCTTGGGAGAGATGGAGGCCATGGTTGGAGTTGAGTCTAAACTGTGGAGAAGGCCCAGTTACCTCTACTCAGAAGAACTCTACTGCCTTGGCTTCTGGCCATTATTTCTGTTGTCATTAGCTCAGACATACTAAAAATCACAGATGTTTCAACGTACAAGTGTTTTAACTGATTTTTCCTGCTAACATTATGAATAAACATCTATTGATAAAAAGCATCAAAAGAACTATTCTAAGGCAAAGCTAAAGGAAAGGCAAATTTCTTATTTCCTTCCCACATCAACCTTTGTGTTTTAGGCATTATGTTGCAATGTCCTTTCAGATCAAACTTAACCAGCTTGAGGCTTTCCTTTTATGGCCCAGAATTCATCCTTATACAAAATTAGCCCTTTGTTGTGTCTTATCCCTGTGTTCTGAGCAAAAGAAGCAAGAAAATAAACCAACAAACTAAAACCAAACAAAAAAACCTATGTACATTGTAGGAGTACTTTCCTGAAGGTAATTTACCCAAACTAGTGACTCTAATGACTGGAATTCTATGGGGTATTTCACACTTACTACAATGGGGAGAGTTAACTCATACATACCGGGTCAGCCTTGACAAGCTAGTTCCAAAAGCTGTAAAATGCATTTAAATTTTCCCAACTCAGTTCTCACAGACCCTCATATCTCCCCCTTGTCTATGCCTCATTTCTTTCTGCCTTCAGGCTAATACACCCATAATAAACCTCTCAATTTCATAAACTATATTCCATGGGCATTTTTAACATATCACTATGCAGCTTCCACTTTTTCTTCAAATGGTTTCTCTCCCGCAATGGGGATGTGGATAAAAATGGCGATGTGGATAAAAATGGCATTTGAAGGATATTTGACTCCAAGCATGGTTTGTTCTACTCTTTCAGCATCCCTGTTAAGCTGTTTAATTATGCAAATGAGCACTCCTTAGCAGAGAAGCTGGGGGAGGTGTGGTAGAGAGAAGAACAGTGCAAAGGGTGCTAGACAGGAATTAGGCCAAGAATATCCAAACTTTCCACATTGGGAAAGCTACCAGGGATTTTTTTTGTTTCCCATCAAGATGAAAAATAATTTGAAAATCTACTCTTTTAACTTTTTTTTATAGTTTCCTTCTGTCCTACTTTTTATTAAAAAAGGAGAGAGAAGATTTTTAAATGCTGCGTTTTGTTTGAGCTTTTTAAATGTCTCTGTCTCCCTTTAAGAGAACCTCATTGTAAAATAACAATGATGTTTGTTCATGTTAATATTTTAAAGTTTCACATGATAAAAGAGTATTCCCTGTTGCCTTCTTAGGGTCAACAGATTCTGTCTCAAAGATGAAGTGAGGATAGTGATGGATCCCTTTTAAGTATATCTAATGATATAAGGTCTAAGTACCCAACAGTCCTGGGGCAGGGTTGGCCACAGTTGCCCAGTTTACATGTAGGAATGAAGACCTATAGAACAAGGGCTAAGGCAGGCAATGTTTGCATGGCCAGTATTCAGCTGTATAAACCTTTGACTTTATTTTAACCTATAGTGACTTGTGTAATGAAAAGTTCTAAAAATCTTTGTAGGATTCAACTAGAACTAAAACATAGCAGGATTATCTCAAAGTTTAATGCATTAGCAAAGTTATATAACTTCTCAAAGACAATTTTCTCACATATAACTAAAACTTTTATAACTTGACAAATCTTTGTAGAGGATCTACTACTTGCCTGGAACTCCACAAATCCCTTTCCTAATGGAATAGGGCACAAGTCAGAGAGAAATGATTAACACACACATAACTAGCATACATGTAACTATCTAAGCATAAATTATATAAGTGTAAGAAAGGAAAAAAATGGTTTTCTAAAAATAACAGGAAGGAGTTAATCTAGATAAGGTAGTCAGTTATTGTCTCTTGAGAAAGTAACATTTGAGCAGAGACTTGGGAGATGAGTAGAAGCTAACTAGATGAAGGGAGAAGCTAGGGGAGTTTCAAGTAGAATGAGCAACATAAATAAAGTTTCAGAAAGGAAATTACAGTGTGTTGGAGGAACCAGAATATTTGACACTTAGAACATGGTATTATGAAATAAGGCTGGAATTAGTCAGAGAAAAGGCCATGTAAGCCCACATAGACTCCATTAAGAGTTTGGATTTTATAATGTTATGCAGAGGTGTGACAAGGTCTAATCAAGTATTTAAAAAGAATATCTGAGCAGTCAATGGGGGAAATTAGGGGGACATATGTAATACTTTCAACAATAAAGTTGTTGTTGTTGTTGTTGTTGTTTAAAAAAAGATTATTCTGACTTCCACGAGAAAAAGTGATTGGTAAGGGAAAAAGGAGGGAGAGAAGATACAAGATAGGAAATTCCTGAAGAACATTGGACAACCAGTGATATTAGCCTAGACTAAGTGTTGGGAATGAGAGAAAAGGTGGATTTGAGAGTTTTGCCATAATAGCTTGCTGCTGGAGGATGGGTGTGAATGAGAAAGTGGAGAGCAGAGAGGTGAGTAAAAATAAATAGAATTATTTTCAACTTAACCCTACTAGGGAAGGAATGTTTCTTCATGCTATATACATGAGATGCAATTGAAACAAAAAGATTGAAAAGTTTTTAAAATTAGCTTAAAATCAATTAAATAGTGTACAGATGAAGGATTTGGAGCACTGAAGACTGGGCAGCCATTAACATGACAGCAAATTATTGCTTTAAAAGTAATGCTTTATCTCTACTCCAGAGATACTACCGTAACTTAATTGTGGTATAAGGAGGGTGAGGGGAAGGCTAGGTATGAAGCAGAATTTTCAGAAGATATTCTTCTTAGGGTTTTTAGCTGATGATACAGCCTGTGAAAGAATTCAGAACTAAAAGAAGAGATAGATGCAGAGAGAAAGCTTATTTTTACTTTTCTGGAAGGGAAAGGGCCAGTGTATTGCTAATTAATACAAGGGCAAAAACTAAAGCTGCTCCCCCTTTTAAAACCTTAGCTGCTGTTGCTAGGTGATAAGAAAGGGAGGGGGACTTGGGGGTTGAAGTTGAGCAGATATCGAGGGGGTTGTCCTTGAAAAATTTGCTAGTTCTTCAGGAAACAGTTCTGGCAAATGTCCTAGGGAAGTGTCATATCAGTATTTTCCCCAAGCCTGCAAAACATTCTTACAGTATAAGTTTTGAAGAGTTCAAAAGAATCTTGTTTGAAGAGAAAGAAAGTAGAAGACATTTTTTTGTCACAGTTTTTTCTTCCTTTATTGATTAAGATATTACAAATATTAATCGAGCATATTGGTTTGGATCAATTTGTGGGTTCTCTATTCTATTCCATTGATCTATGTGTCTGTTCTTGTGCCAGTACCAGGCCATTTTGAGAACAGTGGCTTTGTAATACAGCTTGATATCTGGTATTGAGATCCCTCCCACTTTGTTCTTTTTTCTCAGGATCGCCACAGCTATTCAGGGCTTTTTTTAAAATTCCAGATGAATTTTTGAAGAGTTCTTTCTAGGTCTGTGAAATATGGTATTTTAATGGGGCGTGCATTGAATCTATAGATTGCTTTGGGTAGTACGGACATTTTGATGATGTTGATTCTACCAATCCATGAATTCGGTATGTTCTTCCATCTGTTTATGTCTTCCTCTCTTTTTACAATGTCTTGTAGGCATCCAAATTAGAAAAGAAGAAGTAAAATTGTCATTACTCACAGATGATATGATACTGTACTTAGAAAACCCTAAAGACTCCATCAAAAAATTATTAGACCTAATAAATGAATTTGGCAATGTAGCAGGATACAAAATTAACGCCAAGAAATTTATGCCATTTTCATATGCCAATAGTGAACTTACAGAAAGAGCAATTAAAAAAACAATTCCATTTACCATTGCACTAAAAAAAATTAAGATACTTAGGAATAAACTTAACTAAGGAGGTAAAACTAGAAAACTAGAAAACTTTTTATTAACTATCCCTGAGTTGTAAAAAACAGCAGATAAGAAAGGTTTGCAAGAATGTAGGCTTGCGAGTAACTTGTCTTACAGTTTGAATAGAGGGGCTGTTTGAATCAGAGGAGCTAACAATCTTGAGGTTTAATTTATCAGGTGCTTCTCATAAATTGTGGAAGGCCACAGTGAAGAAAAAGAAAGGCCTTTTTTTCTATTCTAGTAATTCTGGTCTAGTCTATAGCATAGACTAGAAGTAGGATGCTTTAATTCAGTTTTCTAAGTCCAAAGTGGATCATGTGAACAAAACAATAAAGATGTAGAATGCATAAGTAATATAATAAGGTAAATCATATATATATATATATATATATATATATATATATATATCTGATTAAAAATTATCATAAAGTATAGCATAAGGAATAATATAAGCAATAATATTGAAATAATTATGTATCATGCCAGCTGAGAACTTGAAAGATCTGTGAATCATTTTGTAAAGTATATGATTGTTTAACCACTATATAATACACCTGAAGCGAATACAAAATAATATTGAATGTAAACTCTAATTGAAATTTAAAGAAAAATTAAAGGAAACAAAACATATATCATTAAAATTAGAAAATATTATATTTTAAGTATATATGGAATATTCATGAAAATTAAATATTATTGGACCACAAAGTAAGCCTCAATAAACTGCAAAAACAGAGAGGACAGGAAGGAAGATGGCTGCCGATGAGAAGGCAGACTGAAAGACAGTGAGAGAGAGAGAGAAGGAACGGAGGGTGTGTGGATGTACCAAGCGTGGAAATTTGTGGGTGTGCAACAGCTATACGCCAGAGGACTGTTGGAGAACCCGAATGGGGCTCCCTTAACCGGGCGCTGCCTCCACTGCTGCTGAAATCTCTCCCGGAGTTGCGGACTCGGCTGCAGGGACCAGGCCATCTTGGGTGACTGCTACAAGAAACGTATACATCCAGGAATACTGCAAACAGGTCACCCAGGGACCAGCCAGGAACCCAGGAACACCGGAGCTCAAGCCAAGAATTCGTGGACCCAGACAAGCCCTGCACCTCCTCACGGACAGGTCAGATTTCGCTTGTTAAAAGCGTGGTTTGTATTCCAGGTGGGAGAGTTGAACGCGCGCAGGAGAAGTCTCTGCGCAGCAGAGTCTGCGCCCCTCTCCTCGGGGCCAGCCCGTGCTCCACAAAGTCCAAGGCTGGTGGCACCAGCGTGACCTGAATGTGGGAAGGGGTCCCGCAGGCTGCTAGCAGAAGGGAACCCAAAAAAACCCACCCCATAACTGATCGGGACACGAAAAGACAGCCTCGGTTTTGGGTCGCGGAGAAGAGACATTGGGAGAGTTACGCACAGAGCTGGAGGAGGAAGGAAGCCAGCGCATCTCTTTGGAGAGGTTCCTTTTCCCCTCTCGTTATTAAAGCTAGGCTTGGGATTATTAAACCCAATACATAGGAGCACCCAATTGGGGCCGCTCACGGAGACTGCAGGGGAAAACCCTGTTTGTGTGTCCTGAGAAGCAGAGCAGGGAGTGACGGATTCGGAAACCAGTTCAGGGGCAGTCCATTCCGCCAAAC